>CAUYLG010002333.1:0-12282 GCA_963573385.1 Cacajao melanocephalus | reverse complement strand
ATGTTGGTCAGGCTGGTCTTGAACTCCTGACCTCAGGTGATCCACCTGCCTTGGCCTCCAAAGTGCTTGGATTACAGGCGTGAGCCACCACGCCTGGCCTGCATACTTATTTTCTTCAGCCTAGTGGAAGTAGCTTCCAATACTAACCTTTCAATATTCTTTTCCTATTTTCTGAAATTTACAGCTTCTACAAGGATGTCATACATATATAAATTTGCCTTTCTTTGGGAGGCTGAGGCGGGCGAATCACCGGAGGTCAGGAGTTTGAGACCAGCCTGACCAATATGATAAAACCCCACCTCTACTAAAAATATAAAAATTAGCCAGGCATAGTGGCATGTGCCTGTAATCCACACTACTGGGGAGGCCAAGACAGGGAATTGCTTGAACCCAGGAGGCAGAGGTTGGAGTGAGCCGAGATTGTGCCATTGTACTCCAGCCTGGGCAACAAGAGCAAAACTCGGTCTTAAACAAATAAAAAAATAAATAATTTGCCTTTCCAAATCATTTCCGTGAATGGCTTCTTTAACTGGAAAAAGAGTTTCAGGACCTGTAGTTCCAGAAGGTAAATAAAATATTCAGAAACTCTTCCAATGTGAATATAACATCTGTCCACACTCAGTCTCAAAAATCTTGATTGCACAAGTTCACCTATAGAAATTTATATTGTTTGCATCTTGCTTTTGAGGCAGCGTTACCAAAGATTTGTTTAAAATAATAGTACTGAGCTTGGTCTGCCAAGGTTGTGAATTTTGGGCCACTGAAAATAATCAATCTGGTCAGGCATGGTGGCTCAAGCCTGTAATCCCAGCACTTTGGGAGGCTCAGGCAGGCAGATTACCTGAGGTCAGGAGTTCGAGACCAGCTTGGCCAACATGGTGAAACCCCATCTCTACTAAAAATACAAAAAATTAGCTGAGCATGGTGGCAGGCACCTGTAATCCCAGCTACTTGGGAGGCTGAGGCAGGAGAAATGCTGGAACCTGGGAGGTGGTGGTTGCAGTGAGCTGAGATCGTGCCACTATACTCCAGCCTGGGCGACAGAGTGAGACTCTATCTCAAAAAAAACAGAAAACGAAACAAAACAAAATCAATCTATGGGTAACTGCAAAGATAAGATACTGAAACAACTCAATATGTATCTCTGTCACATGTGGGGCCCTTATGGCTTCATCTAAAACTGGAAACACCAGGGAAATCTGAAAACAGTCCATTTTTACCAGTGCAACATTCTTTCCTCCAGTTCCTTCAGAAGATCCCGGTTGAGCTCATACAGCTGAGGCAAGTAGTATAGGATCTGATTTAGAATCCGGTCCTCAATCACTGGTTTCCCAAGTTGCCTGGAAGCATGAGCTACTGCATCCCGGAAATCCTATTACATTCCAGAGCAGGAAAAACAATACACACACATGTAACTTGATAACAAGCTTTTATCCTCAGTCTCCCTCTGCCCTAAAATGATACAGATTGCACAGCTGTATTTCCCATGAGGAATTACAAATCCAAAGTACCCTCTTCCTCCTACCCTACTCACCTAGATAGGAAATAAAAATAAAAAATAGTGGCTGAGACGATTATCTGATTTTCAAACATACTATATGATATTTATCTTAAACCCTTTAGTTTGATATCTTTACTTAGCAATTATACTAAGCGGGTGTCTGGAAACGGTAATGCAATTCTAAATAGTCTTTAGAATTATTCCAGTACAATCAATATAAACACAATCCACTTATTTTAAAAGTCCCCAGGAGATCTTGGTTAATTTTATTCTGGATTAAAGAGTCCCACTGTCCACTTTCAGTCATCATTTCCCAACAACTGGAGGGAGCATCCTAAGTGAGGCATGTGGTGAGAGGCAAGTGTTGTGGGTCTCCCTCTGTTGTCCAGGATGGAGCACAGTGCCCCAATCTTGGCTCACTGCAACTTCCTGAATACCTGGGATTACAGGCACATGCCATCATGCCAGGCTCATTTTTGCATTTTTTGTAGAGATGAGGTTTCATCATGTCGCCCAGGCTTGTCTCGAACTCCTGAGCTCAAGCGATCCTCCCACCAGGGCCTCCCAAAGTGCTGTGATTATAGGCATGAGCCACCGTGCCTGGCAGGCACATGCTTGCTAATCAGAATCCTGGGATACAAGCCCTTGCTCCTTATTTACTGTGTTTCCTTGGGCCAGCCTGATTTTCCTCATCTGCTAAATGAGTATAATAGTTATGAGGCTTAAATTAGATACTGCACATAAAGCTTTTTTTGCAATGCATTTGGCACACAGAATCGACCTGAAATTCTCCCCTCCCTCTAGCCAACCTCTCAATAAATTCACCAGGGTTTACACTTTTCACAAATAAGAATCTTTCCCTTCACATATCATTTTTCATCTACTGTTCTCTATCTATACCATGTTTTAATACAGCTCACTAACACCACACTCTTATCACTTCAGAGAACTTGGAAAGGGTGGGGTAGGAGATAAGTATTTGCCTAGATTTCACTGTCCCCTAATGGTGGGCCTCCAGATGTAAGTATAACAGAGTGAAATCTGTTCCACAGTCCTGAGGATTCAAAGACAAAGACTTGTTCCTTCTCAGAAACAGCGGTTTTAATTAAAATCTGAAAGCAAAGTTTGGGTAAATGACTAATAGGCCTTATCTTCCTTTACCTTTATTTCCAACCACTTTCCTTTCAGGGATTTACTGGGTAAATGAAATCAACAAAAAAAGATGCTGTTCTTTCCAATGATCCTTTCAACACCTGCTCCTAACATACATATATATATATTAACCATGAGGGTTTTTTTTAATACTCTGGACAACAAAAAAACTGATAGATAACAAGTATATGAAAGGATTCTTTTCCTAAACTATGGCAATTTTGAAGAAGTCCAATCTTCTTATGCTTATCAATGCTAAAAAAAAATCCTTCACTTAGGACTCAGTACCTGCCACTAAGTTTATTGATCCAACAGTCACATTAGCCCAAAGGAGCCAACTACTCATACCAGTAACTAAAGGACTAACTTGTATAGCTAATTAGTATCATACAAAATAAGAATATTTAATTCTCATAGTATTATAAGCTCCAATCCAGAAAGCCACACAGAACATCTCCATAAACCAAACGGATACCAGCCAAATTTCACCTCCCAACAGCTTGCTTCAATCAGCACTCACATCTACTAAGAAAAAATAGAGCCACTTAACACTTGAAAATCATTAGATTGTCTGCTATTGGGGAAGCCTACAGAATACATTTACATGTCATGAATAATGTATTCAAAGCAGAACAGTTAAACATTCTCTGTAATATCTTTGCTTTTGTTTTGACCAGTGTAGTGATTAATATAATTTGGATGCAAGAGGTCCTTGCTCAGCAAAGCAATAACCACCACCCTTTCTTCTGGTGGAGTAAGTGATGACTATATTTGTCTCCTGGCAGCAGGATAACTTTTGTTTTCCAGTTGGAAGGTATTTCCTCAGCCATGACAGTGACAGTAGATGTTAGCTGCTAAGTAACTTAAGGACCCGGTTTGACACAGCTTTTGCCAGATCTTGCATTCCATATGTCTGTCATCATTGCCAAAAAGAACACTTGTTTATTTAAGACACATTTAACAGAGAGCATCCAAATCCAAACTGAGCTGACCAGTGAGATGGCTGCCTCTAAATGGACACCCTTGTCACACGCCAGGCAAAACTCTGCTTTTCCCAGTACTACTGGATGTTTTTAGGCAGCTCAGAATGAACTGATGGCTCATGATGTGGTCTTTTAACTTATAAGTCGTATGTCTGAATAAAATAGAAATTTAATAATTAAAATAGCAAAAGTACACTTAATAAAGACTATAAGAATTTAGAGTATATATCCATGAAACCTAGAGAGTTCTTTTTTTTTTTTTTGGGACAGAGTTTTGCTGTTGTTGCCTAGGCTAGAGTGCAATGGCACGATCTCAGCTCATCACAACATCCACCTCCCAGGTTCAAGCAATTCTCCTTCCTCAGCCTCCCAAGTAGCTGGAATTACAGGCATGTGCCACCACACCTGGCTAATTTTGTATTTTTAGTAGAGACAAGGTTTCTTCATGTTGATCAGGCTGGTCTCAAACTCCCGACCTCAGGTGATCCGCCTGCCTCGGCCTCCCAAAGGTGCTGCGATTACAGGCGCTTGTCACTATGCCTGGCCTACTTTTTTTTTTTTTGAGATGGAGTTTCGCTCTTGTTGCCCAGGCTGGAGTGCAGTGGCGCAATCTCGGCTCTCTGCAACCTTTGCTTCCTGGGTTCAAACAATTCTCCTGCTTCAGCTTTCTGAGTAGCTGGGATTACTGGCACCCACCACGCCCAGCTAATTTTTGTATTTTTAGTAGAGATGGGGGTTTCACCATGTTGGCCGGCCTGGTCTTGAACTCCTGACCTCAGGTGATCTATCTGCCTCAGCCTGCCAAAATGCTGGGATTACAAACGTCAACCACCATGCCCAGACTTTATTTTTTTTGTGACACAGTCTTGCTCACTCTGTAACATCCAAGCTAGAGGGTAGTGGTGCGATCTCACTTCACTGCAACCTCCTACTCCTAGGTTCAAGCCATTTTCTTGCCTTCGCCTCCCCAGTAGCTGGGATTACAGGTGTGTGCCACCACGCTTAGCTAATTTTTTGTATTTTTAGTAGAGACAGGGTTTCATCATGTTGGCCAGACTGGTTTCAAACTCCTGGCCTCAAGTGATCTGCCTGTCTCAGCCACCCAAAATGCTGGGATTACAGGCGTGAGCCATTGTGTCCAGCCAGAGAATACATATTTAAAGTAAGCACTCAACAAATATTCTGTACTAGTCAGGTTCCTGAATCTTTTCTTAGGTCCATCTGTGTACTTTCTTATAAAATCCAGTTTTAGCAAGAACCTCCCACCCTTGATATTGTTTGGGTTCCTCATCCTCTACCATTGCCTAGGCGATGTATGATAGCCCTGGCTGGTCTGTCTTCAGCAAGAATCCTGTTAAGTTGGTTTGGCCAGAATCTCCCTTACTCCTGAAGTTTCTTCTTAGTAATTTTCCATCCACTAACTCCCACTTTGCTCCTCCTTGGCTATAAATTCCCACTTGCCCATAATATATTTGGAGGTGAGCCTGATCTCTCTCCACTAAAGCAAAATCCCACTGCAGTGGATCCTACGCTTATTGTTTTTTGTTTTTGAGATGGAGTCTTGCTCTGTTGCCCAGGCTGGAGTGTGGTGTGATCTCGGCTCACTGCAACCCTTGCCTCCTGGGTTCAAGTGATTCTCCTGCCTCAGCCTCCCAAGTAACTGGGATTACAGTGTATGCCACCATGCCCGGCTAATTTTTCTATTTTTAGTAGAGACGGGGTTTCACCATGTTGGCCAGACTGGTCTTGAACTCCTGACCTCAAGTGAACTGCCTGCCTTGGCCTCCCACGCCTGGGATTACAGGCACGAGCCACTGCACCAGGCCCGCTTTGCCTATTGTGATAGTCCTGAATAAAGCCTTCTGCACTGTGCTTTAGCAAGTGTCACTGGCCAGGCAGGATGGCTCACACCTGCCATCCCAGCACTTTGGGAGGCCGAGGTGGGCGGATCACCTAAGGTCAGGAGTTTGAGACCAGCCTGACCAACATGGAGACCCTGTTGCTATAAAAAAAAAAAAGTGTCATTGAATAATCAGGTTCCATTCCTAATTATGGCCTCCGTAACCACATGCAGCAGCCCGGGCTGCAGTCTCCTTCCCTCACCTCTTGGGCCACCATTCCCTGACAGCTGTGTGCTATGGCCCCAGTGCCAGATGTAACTAATTCACACAGGAACCACACACAGAATCTTTAACTTCTCAGCTCTTCATGAACCTCTACCATTGCCAAAACTGGTGCCACTGGGAGGAGGTGACATCTTTTTTTTATAAAAAGGATGATTACAACATATGTCTGGTTATTTTTCTAAATGTTAACAACCAGGATAATTTGGGAAAGTGTGATGACACTTAAAAGCCAGAGGCAAAGCTATTTTGAAGCAGAAGAATCTAAATTCACCAACACCTCCTTGACGAAATCAGTGAGGATGCAAGACAGCAGGATTAGCCCTTCAAAAGTTAGATCCAGAGTTTAACTTTTCACACTGGAAAAGCTGGATAATTAAGATATTAAAGTGGGAGGGGAGGAGTTAAGACTGTAAAAATGTTAGTTAGCTATAGAGTTTATTGGCATTCAGTACCTAGACCTCATCCTTATAACAAAACCTACCAAAGATTCTGCATTCAAAATTGAACCACCTACACGGTAGTTTCTGGTCATAATAACCTAACGCTTGTTTAATGTGGAATTTGTAGAGCTAGAAATGGAACTCTGAATTATGAAGCATATGACAATATTATTCTTACGAATTCTCCCAACCTACAAATAAGAATCAGATCGAACTTAAGTTGATCTTTAATTCTTTTACGATATTAACATACCAGACTTGCCAGCTCAAATCGCTTAGGGGAGACCTAAGCAAAAAATCAACCCAAATAAAATCAAGTGTGAGCATCTGAGGCAACGAAGCACAGAACAGATGGCCTTCTTCATGGGGTCAGGCTTTTTATCTCCAGCACCAAGGAGGACTATGTGACTTAATTACCAGCTGTCCTGACCAAGCCACCTGACCTCAGGGCATTACTTAACTACTATCATGACACAGTGAATTACAAAGACCAGATGAACATATGGACAGATATGGAGCCCCACAAGGTTCCCTGACCTCATGAAGGATACCAGGAATCACTTCACTTTAAGCAAAAGCAAAGCAGCTGTTGAGGTCAAAGTACTATGATAAATATGCAGAAATGAGTGTGAAACTATAAAGTAAAAGTAGAGGTGGGAAAGTCCTCACATTAACCATTCGATGTTGTTTTTAAAATGAAAATTTTTCCCCAATGAAATTACTCTTCCCTCTTTATATGGAGACCTGGTGATACAGTACATAATCATCAGTGATGCATAATCATCAACGCAAAACTGTAGAAAACATAACTGAAAGCAATCTTTTATGTTTAACTTCCAATCTCCTTTAACTAACAAGTAATCATCAGAATATGTCTAAGTGACCAAGATCTAGCTTCATTTTTATCTTTAGAAGATGAAAAACCAGTTTCTCTGGTTTCCGGGGCAACTAAAAGAATTCTGAAAGCAAGCTAATACATCCAAAGATACACTATATCCTATACTGCATGGTAGAGATTTCAAGTAATAATTTCAAATCAATTTCTAAAGAACCACTAAGTACAGGGGCTCAGACAGACCAGACTTCAAAGTCTGGTTCTGCTATTAAGTAGTGGGTTATTTTTGACAGTCAGCTTACTTCCTTCACTGAAAAAAAGAAGAATAACATCTATTTGATAGAGTTATGAGGATTAAAATAGGTAACTGATGTAACATAGCATGCTGCAAGGAACACAGAGAACACTTAATAGAAGACCATTTATTTAATTAAAGGAGATTCAGTTAAGTTAAATGATCAGATGAACATCATTTAAGATCTACAAGTCACCTTCCCTCCCTCTCTCTCGCTGTTGCCAAAAAAGGGATCCACAAGTCCCTGAAGGCTTGGAAAGAGAGCTCCGAAACACAGGCATCTAAAGAGAAGGAAATACCAAACCAAGGCAGGAAAAACACCTCAGCAGCAAAACAAAGGTGCTCTGAACAACGAACTTCATTCAGTGAAGGACAGTTCTCATGCGAACTAAGCGGCTCCAGAGTGAAGATTTGGTAGCCATGTCAACAGAAGCTAGAGGAATATTCTTTATAACTAAAGAAGAAATGCCGAAAATGGTTCATGAGACTCAAAAGACAGGGTGTATTCAGTAAAACAGAATGAAGTAATTTTAACATGGAAAAAAACCATGAGAACTGAGAAGGTCTTCCATTCCGTTTATAATGCAAGAAATCTCTTCTATTTAGTAATAAGACATTTGAATGCCCAGGATAGCCTTGCCTCTGGCTCTATAGATTTTACAGAGTCTCTCAAATTTTCAAGGGGATGTATGTCTCCACCTAAAGAAATTAGTCAAACAAAGATGCTTCATTACTGAGACGATGTAACCAGTCCATCTTTGTCTAAAAAACCCCTTCCAAATATTTTTTAAATGCATACTATTTGTACATTTATATAATACTTTTATAGAGATATTTACTAAGTCTAGCTTCCATCAGAGAGCAAATAAGTAATCAAAAATTACTTGTACTTAATTATATTTAAAAAAAAAATTTCCAAAGCTAGGGATTTTTTCAAGCCCCTATGCTTTTTCTTTTTTTTTTTTGAGACAGAGTCTTGCTCTGTCACCCAGGCTGGAGTGCAGCAGCACCATCTCATCTCACTGCAACCTCTGCCTCGCGGGTTCAAGTGATTCTCCTGCCTCAGCCTCCCGAGTAGCTGGGACTACAGGTGCACCACAACACCTGGCTAATTTTTGTATTTTAGAGGAGATGGGGTTTCGTCATGTTGGCCAGGCTGGTTTCGAACTCCTGACTTCATGTGATCTACCCTCTTTGGCCTCCCAAAGTGCTGGGATTACAGTTGTGAGCCACCATGCCAAGCCAGGCCCCTAGTTTTCTGTTGGACCAAATACAGAGCACAGGTAATCATTTAGTGAATATGAATCATCTGTAAGTGTAACTCACTTTTCATGTTCATATGTATCCATTCAAAGAAAAGCTGACAATAATGATACTGTTTGCCAAGACATAAATGGATGCATATTTAGTGAACCTTTCATTTCTCCACAATTAAGCCTAATTTATGTTAATAATTATACCACACAAGTAAATTGTCACCACAGCTCCCTTTTTCATTGTTTGATCTACCTTTTCCATTTGACCCCTTTATTTTCTTAAGTCTTAATAGCTTGCCTAAATATAATTGAAATAAAGTAACACTAAAAGCACTTCTTTAACTGTCAATGCATAATAAAACTTGTGGAAACTTGCAAGTACAAAGAAGTGCATGAGAAAAATGAATAGGCACTCAGACACATGTCATAAGTTTTTCCTAACAAGTCTATTCAAGTTGACAATTATAGGCTGGCTGCAGTGGCTCAGGCTAGAAATCCCAGTACTTTGGGAGGCTAAGGCGGGCTGATAGCTTGAGCCCATGAGTTTGAGATCAGCCTAAGTAACATGTCGAAACCCCAACTCTAGAAAAAATAAAAAACTTAGCTGGGCATGGTGGTGAGTGCCTGTACTCCCAGCTACTTAGGAGGCTGAGGTGGAAGGATCCTCTAAGCCCAGGAGGTTGAAAGGCTGCAGTGAGCTGTAATCGTGCCACTGCACTCCAGTCTGGGCAACAGAATGAGACCCTGTCTCAAAAACAAAAAAACAAAACAAAAAAAAGTTGACCATTTAAAAAACTGAAAATGGAACTAAAAGTTGTAAAAATGTCTATTTCTGCTAGGCACAGTGGCACATGCCTGTAGTCCCAGCTACTCAGGAGGCTGAGGCTGGAGGATTGCTTGAACCCAAGAGTTCTGGGCTGTAGTGCGCTATGCCGATGAGGTGTCTGCACTAAGTTCGGCATCAATATGGTGACCTCCTAGGAGTGGGGGACCACCAGGTTGCCTAAGGAGGGGTAAACGGGTCCAGGTTGGAAAAGGAGCAGGTCAAAACTCCCGTGCTGATCAGTAGTGGGATCGCACCTGTGAATAGCCACTGCACTCCAGCCTGGGCAACACAGCAAGACCCCACCCCCATCTCTCGAAAAAAAAAAGTCTATTTTCAAGTCTGGTTCTGGGAGCTTATTCAGATTAGAGAAAAACACTTTTGAACAATGATAATGATATTCCTCATGCATTGCTAATGTAAAACTCTAACAGCAAGTATCTTCAGCAAATGCCTAAGAAAATATATTATCACCTTAAACACTGTTAGGAAGACACAAAGTTTGAAGACTTTGAACATATAGCTACTAAAACTCTTTCAGAAATCATCTTATCTACATATACATGAAATATACACATTTTAGAAAATGTCTATCATCAAGTTAGTAATGCTGAAAACTTCCAGGGGTAGGGAAAGTACAAAAGGGAACAGTCTTAGACTTCAATAAAATATTAGCAGATACTTACAATATGCAAAAGTTTTAACACATCCACAAACCTGTAAAAAACAGCAATGAAAATAAGTTTTAAATGTGCCAATTGGGGGAAAAACAGTCCTCTGAACTGTAAACTAGATACCTACACTTTCTCTGAGCTCATGATCTCCTTGGCAATATGATGAACTTTACTTTTCATTCCATTATCTTCACCCTGTGGATAAGAGTACATTTAAAAAGCATGAACTCATGAAAGAATAATGAAGATTAGCTATGAGCTAGTCAGACACAAATTTTAACTCTGATGCTTATAAGTTTTCTACTAGCACACAGTTCATACTATATTACATTTCAAATGGCAAATGTGGAAAATTGGATGAGTGATAACCCATGTCACAGGAGTAGCTGAGAGCAATCAGTAATCTTCACCGTCATTAGCTGGATTGATAAACTGCCTTGAGTTGCTTCAGAACACAACCATCAGAGGTTCAAAATGGAAGTCACAAACCGAAAAGGCTACAGGGGAAATAGCCCCTTAGAGGCAGATAGTGGAAGAAGAGTCCTTTGGGTGCATACGAATAATTTAAGAATTAGTGAATATCCAATAGGAATGTGGACGAGAACTTCACCAGAAGTAAAACTATTTGAACTCACAACTTAAGTATAGTCTGAACAGGGCTCTTCAATCTATACCAAATACAAGTTAACATTACAGCCACAGGCTCTCCAAATTTCCTTAAAATCTGTTTTAGATATGTGCTCGTAGAGTCAAGGCAGTTTTATTTTAAGGAGCTGAAATGAAATTCTTTTTTTTATTTTTGAGACAGAGTCTTGCTCTGTGGCCCCGGCTGGAGTACAGTGACACAATCTCAGCTCAGTGCAAACTCTACCTCCTGGGTTCAAGCAATTTTCCTGCCTCAGCCTACCGAGTAGCTGGGACTACAGCTACATGCCACCACACCTGGCTGATTTTTTGTATTTTTAGTAGAGAGGGGTTTCACTGTGTTAGCCAGGATGGTCTCGATCTCCTGACCTTGTGATCCACCCACCTTGGCCTCCCAAAGTGCTGAGATTACAGGCATGAGCTACCACGCCTGACCATGAAATTCTTTCATTATGGACTACTTTGTATAAAAATTAAACGCCCTAGCAGGAACAAAAAATATGTGCATGTTTAACAAAATAATAATAAAGATGACTCAAAAAAAGGTCTCAATATTTAGGTAAATTTGTTGCTGTTGTTTTCAATAAAATATTGAGAGCTGGATTTAGTTCCAGGGAAGTCAGAGAAAAGGAGACAAGCTTCTCTCCACTTATGTTCTAGTTCAAAATCAGAGCACTACAGTTCCACAGTAAAGAGCAAAAAGACTAAGGAACAAGCAAGTATAAATTTAGGTATTACACCTAAGATGAAAATGATGACTACTGACATTAAAAGGAAAATGCTTGGATGTTTCTTTGAAGAAACATCAGAACTGGTTTTAAAAAGTGGTTTCTTTGCATTCTCTCTTTTTTTTTTTTTTTTTTTTTTGGTGCCGTGACTCGAATTTCTTTGCATTCTCGTTGGCACTGGCAACACCAGGACACAGTTATTTTGTGCTGACCAGTGTGCAGCTGAACAAGCCAATGACATGATAAGCATTAAAAATGACCATGACAAGCCAGGCGCAGTGGCTCATGCCTGTAATCCCAGCACTTTGAGAGGCTGAGGTAGGCAGATCATGAGGCCAGGAGTTTGAAACCAGCCTGGCCAATATGGTGAAACCCCGTCTCTAATAAAGATACAAAATTAGCTGGGCATAGTGGCGCATGCCTGTAATCCCAGACGCTCAGGAGGCTGAGGCAGGAGAATCACTTGAACCTGGGAGGTGGAGGTTGCAGTGAGCTGAGACTGCCCCACTGCACTTCAGTCTGGGTGACAGAGTGAGACTCTGTCTCAAAAAAATAAATTAATTAAATAAAATAAATAAAAAATGACTATGACAATCCAGTAATCATTAATAAAATGCTGCAGGAAAAAAATAATGGTAGCAACTTCTCTCTAAAGTAGTCTTCTTTTTAAAATTGTAATCATGGGGAGAGAGATCCAAGATGGCCGATTAACAACAGCTCAGGATTGTAGCTCCCAGTGAAAGCGCAGAGAGCGAGTGGACGCCGCACTTTCAGACGAATTTTTGTTGCCCACAGACTAGGAGATTCCCAGCGGAGGAGCCACA
>CAUYLG010002332.1:0-188396 GCA_963573385.1 Cacajao melanocephalus | reverse complement strand
GCAAGATTGTTGCATAGGTACACACGTGGCAGTGTGATTTGCTGCTTTCCTCCCCTTCACCTATATCTGGCATTTCTTCCTATGCTATCTCTCCCCAACTCCCCACCTCCCACTGTCCCTCCCCTATTTCCCCCCCAACAGCCGTCCTCTTTGACTGTGGATTGTGATGTGTTCTTGGCCTAAGCTTTCAGCCTCTTGTATTCCTGGGACATCTCCTCCTCCTGCTACTAGACCCCGTCTGCCTCTCCCACATGCACACGACACTGGTGGTACAGCCACTGCTTCTGATCCTGACTTGCAAATTTACATTTTCCATGGGATGAACCTCAGGGTGAGTGAAGTGAAGCAATAATATCTCACTCAACAAAAAATGTGTCAGGTTGCTGGGGCACAAAGAATGTGCCCAGTTGGGAAGTAGAAATAAGAATGGCTGCAGAAATAGACTGGAGTGAGGGCAGGGGTATGATTTGGATATGGATGTTACATATTTTCCCTTGGAGAAATTAGTGTGTGTCATCCCATAAGATTTGGATATTAATTCTGACTTGGAAACAAGGGGTGATTGTCAGGGTACAGATCAAACACCCTTTTCTCCTTGCCTGGAGAAATGGATGTTTTCTGGTTCCTGGGACAAGGGCAAGCTCAGTCACGGTTTTGAAATGTATGTCTTGGTGGGAACCACACTTCTCATGTCCCAGGGCCCGTGGCAGTGATAGACAGGTGCTGTATGTGTGTCTGCAAAGTCTAGAAGCAGCACATGGCCCACATCTTTGGAACCTGCTGTGAAGCTTGGAATCATGTCTCGGACCTTGTCTAACCTTGACACCTGGAGCAATTAGGGGCTAACACTACCTTAAGGGTGCACCAGACCGGGCGCGGTGGCTCACGCCTGTAATCCCGTCACCTTGGGAGGCCGAGGCGGGCGGAGCACAAGGTCAGGAGATCGAGACCATCCTGGCTAACATGGTGAAACCCCGTCTCTACTAAAAATACAAAAAATTAGCCGGCTGTGGTGTTAGGCGCCTGTAATCCCAGGTACTCAGGAGGCTGAGGCAGGAGAATCGCTTGAACCCAGGAGGTGGAGGTTGCAGTGAGCCAAGATCGTGCCACTAACTCCAGCCTGGTGACGTAGGGAGACTCTGTCTCAAAAATAAATAAATACGTAAAAGGGCACCAGTGTGGGGTAGAGTGTGGCACTGAGTCGGTATGAAACTGACTCATGCCTCATGGATGGCCTACCTCTCCCAGCTCGCAGTTCATCCTTGGCAGTCCTAATATTTACCATGGGAATCCAGGGAAAGGCTCCTAGGTAAGACATCCAGGCTCATGCTTGCTTTCAAGTAATCTCTAGTCTGATTTTCACAATAGAGGCAAATCTCAAATCCAAGTCAACTCAGAAAATTCTCCTCGGAGTCTAAGGAAGCAGTGAAAGTCATAAGCACAGGCTACATTTCTATTAATAGTCCTATTCATATCTGTGGGGTGCTTTTAGCAGTTTGTAAAGCACTTGCATAATTCAGCCCTGGGAAGGTCTACCAGTTGAGAAATAAGCTCAAAGAGGTCATCAAAGAAATATACGTAGGATTCAAGACTTAGATCCAGATATTTTGACACCAAAACCTGTGCTTTCTATACCATATTACACTATATTTTGCCTAAATATTTGTCAACCATTTCTTCTGGGACTACTATTTTGCACTGGATTAAAACTCAGGAGCCTTGAATTCAAGTCCCAGTTTGGCCACTAGATGGCTGTGTGACTCTGAGCCATCTCCTTAACTTCTCTGGCCTTAGATTCTGTTAAACAAGGGGCTCCCACTTGATGCTATGGATACTGTTTACAGCTCTCAAACTCTCAGGTGAATACCATCCTATAAGGATGGTGGGACTGCCTATTAGGTGCCACTGAAGATAGCCTTTCCAATTCTGTGTGCTCCAGTAGGGCTTGACTTCTTTTTTTTTTTTTTTTTAAACATTTTAAGTTCAGGGATACATGTATAGGTTTGTTACATAGCTAAACTTGTGTCATGGTGCAGGGGTGGAGGTTGTATAGATTATTTCATCATCCAGGTATTAAGCCCAGTACTCATTAGTCATTTTTCCTGATCTCCTCCCTCCTCCCACGCTTTACCCTCTGATGTCCCCGGTGTGTGTTGTTCCCCTCAATGTGTCCATTTGTTCTCATCACTTAGCTCCCACTTCTAAGTGAAAATATGCAATATTTGGTTTTTTGTTCCTGTGTTAGTTCGCTAAGGATGATGGCCTCTAGCGCCATCCATGTCCCTGCAAAGGGCACGATAACATTCTTTGGAAGGCTGCATGGTATTCCATGGTATATATGTACCACATTTTCTTGATCTAGTCTATCACTGATGGGCATTTAGATTGATTGCACGTCTTTGCTATTGTGAAGTACTGCAATGAACATACACATGTATCTGTCTTTGTGTTGGAACAATGTTTATTCTTTGGGGTATATATCCAGTAATGGGATCGCTGGGTCAAACGGTAACTTTGTCTTTAGGTCTTTGAGGAATTGCCACACTGTCTTCCACAATGGTTGAACTAATCTACATTCCCGCCAAAAGTGTATAAGCATTTCTTTTTCTCCACAGCCTCGTAGAGTCTGACTTTTATAAAGTCAGAGATTTAGCCTAAGAATCCTGTATTTCTGATTGGCCATAACTTTGTATCTCTGTTTGAGTCATCTACTACTATATAACCTAAAAGTAGTGGCTTAAGACAATCAGGATTAATATTTCTCACAACTCTGTGTTGGCTGGGTTCAGCTAGGCAGTTTTTCTGCTTTCTCTGGGCCCACTCAGTATGGCTATATTCAGCTGGAAGCTGGTTGGGTCTAAAATGTTCAAGATAGCCTCACTCATGTTCTGGGGATTAGATTCTAGCTATTGCCTGGGGATCTCAGCTCTCCTTTACTTGTCTCTCCAGAGGACAGCTTGGCCTTGTTTACATGGCAGCTTAGGTGAAAATGCAAGTGGCAAGGCCTCTTAAGGCCTACACTTAGCCGTCATATAGTATCACTTTTTAAAACATTTAAGTTCTGGGATACATGTGCTGAATGTGCAGGTTTATTACATAGGTATACATGTGCCATGCTGATTTCCTGTACCTATCAACCCATCATTTAGGTTTTAAGCCCCAAATGTATTAGGTGTTTGTCCTAATGCTATCCCTCCCCTTGCCACCCACCCCCTGACAGGCCCTGGTGTGTGATGATCCCCTCCCTGTGTCCATGTATTCCCATTGTTCAGCTTCCAGTTATGAGTGAGAACATGCAGTGTTTGGTTGGGACCCCCCAAGATTCAAGGGAGAGAGAAAATGTCCTCTTGGTAGAAGTAGTGGCAGTGACCCATTGCAACCGAGTAAGCAGCAGGTCACCTTTAGAATCAATTTGCAAAAGGAGAAGGAAAATATCTATGGAAGAACTGGTAATTCAAGAAAGTGACATGAGCTGAAGACTTGGGGTCCCTGAGTGTGCTCCATCCCTCTGGGGTCTCCTTAGATTACACTGTCACTTCCTGAGGAACTCAATGAGCTTCTGCATGGGTATTTGTTTGTAGTTTGGATTAGCTATTATCAGTTGCCTGCCTTAAGCCACCACCATCCTCCCACAGGGTCCTTCCTCTGTCTTCACTCTGCTCTTCTCTGCACCAATCCCCTGAATCTCACCTCTGACTCTTACTAGCTCTCCGAACCCTGTATTTGAACTAAATGATTTTTCTCAGAAATAAGAGTCTGGTTGAGAGTTGTCTTCATCTGCAACTTAAATGTATGTGCAAACTCGAGGCTGTACCTTTTATGAACTGTTAGAGAGAGTGTCATCCGGGAGCGACTATTTGGTTGTCATAGGTGTTTTTATTTATAATTTGGATTTTTCTTTTCTTTTTCTTTTTAACAAAAGCTTGCATTCCCCCAATTGTACCATGGGCCCCAAGAAACTACTGCTTTCCACCAAGGCTATCCCTCTTTCACTTACTCCTTTTATCTGCCAGGCTCCGGAGGGAAATTATGTTTACATCCTTGACCTAGTTTGATACCTTCAATTAGGTAAGAAAATAAGGTGCAGAGAGGTGAGATGATTGACTTTTCTAAAGAGAACAAAATGAAAGGGGCCCCCCAACCACTGTTTTCTTGTTTATTGTGTTTTCATCTTTTTAACAACATAGTGGTAGAGTTCATAGATGAGGAAGTCAATATTTGGGGTGTTAAAAATGGCCTACATCCTAGTTCTCCTAGTTCTGCTCCCAGGACACTTTTCCATACAGCACCTGGGGTTGGCCTGGAGCATAAAGAAGAGTGTGTTTGCTATTCCTTACATTAGACCAGCATTTTCCTAGGATTCTATAGTATCATCTTGATTCTTCCTAGGCTCAGCCCCTGACTACAGAGCAGACATCATTTGCTGTCCTTGAATAGCCCTATGCAAATGAAATAGATTCCCCATGAATCATTTATTTATTTATTACTTCATTTATATTATTTATTTATTTTTTGAGACAGGGTCTCCCTCTGTTGCCCAGGGCTGGAGTGCAGTGGCACAGTCTCAGCTCACTGCAGCCTCCACCTCCCAGGCTCAGGCAATCCTCCCATCTCAGCCTCCTGAGTAGCTGGGACTACCAGCATGTGTGACCTTGCCCAGCTAATTTTGTATTTTTTTGTGGAGATGAGGTCTCATTATGTTTTCCAGAATAACCCCGAACTCCTGGACTCAAGTGATCCACCTGCTTCAACCTCCAAAAGTGTGGGGATTATAGGCATGAGCTGCTGCACTTGGCCTTCATTTATATCTTAAAGCAAGCAAAACAAAAAAAAATGTGAAACTCAAGTGAGCAATATCACTTTGTGCAAACACTGCAAGAATGTGTCTTTCATCTTGCATTGTATACTTCTTACATATAGTAGGATTTAAGTCATTCATTTGCTCAGTATGCAGGACAAAGAGAAGAAAACTGTAAGCACTCAATAAATAGTTGAAGGCATGAATAAATTTTAGAGTAAGAGGAGGACGGACCTCTTCCTCTAACTGGCTCTATAATCTGATGTGAACCACTTTAACCTCCTTGAGCTTCACTTTTCTCACCTCTGAGATGAGAAGATTAGAAAAGATAATCTCTCGTGCTTCTCTTATTTCAAAATACTGTAACTTTTTAATATAATCTCGGTTCAGGAAATGGGAGAGTACTTTGACCAAATATTTTCTAAGTTTCAGTACCAGTTTCTCGTTTTCTGAATTCTGAAGTTTAAACCCTCCTACTTAAAGAAGCAGCAGCAGCAGTGATTCTTAACAGACATCCTTGGGAAGTTGTGCTTGAGTTGAAGAAATACATTGCCTCATGCTACATAGCTATTGAGTGTGGGTCCTTTTGGTTCATTTTTATTTTACACAATTAAACCTTGGAACCAATGAGAGTTTTGGGAAGAAGAAGGCCAGAATGGGCTATGAGTTTATAGAATAGGTCAACTGTTAAAAATACTGTTCATTTGATAAGAACAAATGTCAAATTGATAAAAAGATGATAAGATAGACCAAGAGACTTAAAAACTAGGAGAAAATTGTTTCTAATTATTCCTGGACTAAGGAAACAGGCATTTACTGAATATTTCACTGTGACTATGAACAGGGACATTGTGCCTGAGATCTGATACTCAATAAAACTCTGCTGTGTGAGTGAATGCACGAATCAGTGAATGATCTATGTTGAATCATCATTATTTTCTATCTAAAGTTGTACATACTTTTTATATTAATTTAATGGTTGCCCTTACCTTTGATTTACCTTAGACACAGGAAAATACACCTCCTTGAATTTGATTCTTAGTATCCCATTATTCCTTGCCCCTACCCCTAAAGAGGATGTCACTGTCATGATCTTATTTTTTCCTAAGATAGAGAGGTACATTTTTCTGTGATGCAAATGAAGCTGAAGTTCAGGGCCCCTTATTTGCATGCTTCAACATTTTAGTACCTATTTACCAAGTGTGAAGTTAATTATTATTTCCATCCGCCTCTCATTCGGAGGTGCAATATACAGATAAAGAATTATATGATTGTTTTTTTCAATTTATGTAGATAGAAATCTGGAAAATATATGTGAGAATGGATATTAAGAGTATATAATTAAGGTAGAAGAAATATGAAATTGGAAATCATTGAAAGCAGGTTTGAGGTTTCTGAAAGAGAAGAGGAGGGAGGGTGGGAGAAAGAAAGAGAAAATGAGAGGAAAGGGAGAGGGTACCAGAAGAGAGGAGGAGAGAATGCCCCTTGTGGGCAACCACCTTGCCCATGCCTATGGGTTCCAGCCTACCCCAGTCTTCCCTTTTCTTTCCTATGATTTCAAACTTGCATAGCCAGGCCCATTCTTTGTGTGTGTGGGGTTTTTTTTTTGTTTGTTTTGTTTGTTTTGTTTTTTTTTAGAAGCGCTTAAATTTTATCTCTTACTGGTTCTGCTTCTTGGGTTGAACCCCTCTCTCCAACCTGTCCCCATTTTCAAAGCACAGTTTTTCAAACTGTTTCATACTGTTTTGCTTTAGGGTTCTCTTCTATTCCTTGATTCTTCTCTGAACATTTTGAAAGTCTTTATTTGGAAGTTTCTCAAAAACTCTTCCCTTATTGAGAGGTTTTTGTTTTTTTTAATTGGAAGTTCTCCCATTTGCTGAATCGATACCTCCTCTTTGATGTAGTGTGTAACTTCTGAGCATAAACTCAACAGCAGTTATTCCCAGCTGGGCCATAGAAGCATCCTTTTATTGAATTGTCTCTATGGAGAAGTTTAACCAGGGGACCAGTGAGTTGTCACCAGCTCAGGACCACTTTTCATGCTCATCTATTGGCCTTGAATGCTCGCATTTTGCAGGTGAGTGTGAACTCAGATTCTTCACTCATGTGAGACTCAAACTTGGTTTCCAATATTTATGGTGACTCTTATTTCATTCACAGAGTCCCAGGCAAATGGAAAGAGTCCTTCCATTTTCTTTGGATCAGTGGACAGAGTATTTCCATTTGGCATTTCTGAATGGAGTGCCCACTTAGTGACTCCCAGTTTTATTCAGGTAGCTCAGTTCTAGGTCCAAGCCCACATGGAACCTGGGGCTGGAATCCCCTTCTCAGAGTTTTAAGATTTGAGCCCAATATGTTATGAGCTAATCTGATACTTGGTGAGCTGTTTGGATCCAATTTCTTTTTACACCTCTAACTTTTAGTTTATTATTTATGGCACCTGAAGATTTCTCTTTCTTGGTTTCAAGCTTATTGCAATGTAGTATTGGAAGGATAGGGAGAGTTCCCACTCAATTTTATATACCATATTGATATATCAATTAGAAATAGCCTTAAGTGTAGTTTAAGGAAAATTACAATACAAACTTTTTTTTTTTTTTAAGAAAAAGTATTTCTGCTGGCTCAGAGTTGCATGTACAACTCTAACACATCCTCAATACAGTTCGTGTTCTTTTATGTCTGGAGTCTATGAACAGATAACATCCCATTTATCGTTTTTTTGAGAATGGTCTCACTGTGTTGCTCAGGCCGGAGTGCAGTGATAAGATCACGGCTTGCTGCAGCCTCAACCTCCTGAACTCAAGCAATCCTTCTGCCTCAGTCTGCTAAGTAGCTGGGGGGACCAGAGGCATGTGCCATCATGACTATAGCTAATTTATAAAATTTCTTTTATTTTGAAAGACCATTCCAAAGGTTTCGTTGGGGAAACCTCTCCTTATTCTCACAGAGTCTGCCTCCTTGTCCTCACACAGCATTCTTTTCATTCAGAATTTATTCATTACCTTCAGACACATAAAAAACATATGATTTATTTTCTGTAGTGAGTATAATCTTTCTCTTATGCCCATTGTCTTCAAAACTAGGAATGAGAGGAATCAGTGTTCTGGGCATTTGAAAAACTTTTGATTAATTTTATCCTTACTGGAGAGGTCAATTTTGATTTACTCTTTGAGTAGCTTATAGTCTAATTTTCTTTCTTTTCCTCTTTGCTTATGAAGGCAATGGCAGGGGAGGGGATGCTGAGAAAACTAGAGGTGTGACAGGAGCCGCTTCTATTTCTTTCCCCCTATCTATTCAACCCTGAATTTTTTTTTTTTATTTTGAAAGAAAGAAAAAGAAAAGAAAGAAAGAGTGAAAGAAAGAAAAAAAAAACAAAGAATGTAAGAGAGAAAGAGGACGAGAAAGAGGGGGAGAGAACGGAATTCTTGTTCTATTGCCTAGGCTAGTATGCAGTCTAGAAATGGATATTAAAAACCTCTTTTATGCCAATAATTGTACTTAACAATGGAGACAGGAAGGAATAAGGGATGAAAATGACAAGCAGCCAACCCATATTTATTTAAACCTGTGAAATGCTACGCAATTGCTGAGGAGTGATTTACTTCCAATTATGTGGTCACTTTTCAAATAGGTGTAATGTGATACTGAGAAAAATGTATGTTTTGTGGATTTGGGGTGGAGAGTTCTGTAAATATTTGTTAAGTTTACTTGTTCCAGGTCTGAGTTCGAGTCCTGGATATCCTCGTTAATTTTCTATCTCGCTGATCTGTCTAATATTGACAGTATAATGTTAAAGTCTCCCACTATTATTGTGTGGGAGTCTAAGTCTCTTTGTAAGTCATTAAGAACTTGCCTTATGTATCTGGGTGTTCCTGTATTGGGTGCGTATATATTTAGGATCGTTAGCTCTTCTTGTTGCATTGATCCTTTCACCACCATGCAATGTCTCTCTTTCTTTCTTATGGTCTTTCTTTTTGAGACAGACATAACTTTTGTATTTTTAGTAGAGTTGAGGTTTCACCATCTCTACCAAATCTTGGCCAGGCAGGTATTGAACTTCTGACCACCGGTCTCGGCCTCCCAGAGTGCTGGGATTACAGGCATGAGCTACTGTGCTGGGCCACGAGGCTTTATCTTTTTGAGCAGTTTTAGTTTTACAGATAATTGAATACAAAGTACAGAGTTGCCATGCCCCTCCTCTCCCATTGGGCACACAGTTTTCTGTTCTCCATCTCCTGCATTACTGTGGCACGTTTGTTACAACTGATTCTATGTTGATACATTATTATTATTTTTTTTTATACAGACGGGGTTTCTCCATGTTGGCCAGGCTGGTCTCGAACTCCTGACCTCACGTGATCCACCCGCCTCGGCCTCCCAAAGTGCTGGGATTACAGGCGTGAGCCACCGCGCCTGGCCCCCAATACATTATTATTAACAAATGCATGCTTTACCTTCAGTTCCCGCCTAGTAGTGTACATTCTCTGAGCTCTGACAGATATGTAATGACGTGGATCCGTGATTACAGTATGATAGCAGTAGTTACACTGCCCTAAAATTTTTCTGTGTTCCACCCACTTGTCCCACCTTCTCCCCGCCAGCCCCTGGCAACCACTGATCTTTTACTGTGTCCATAGTTTTGCCTTTTTCAGAACGTCCTATGGTAGGAGTCGGTATGTAACCTTTTGAGATTGGCGTCTTTCACTGAGTGTGATATGCATTTAAGGTCTTTTCTCAGCTTGCGAACTTATTTCTAGTTTGCCTTTTTTTAAAAAATTGCCTTTTTTAAAAAAAATTTTATCTGTGAAAGGATATGTGTGGAAAAAAATTTAATTTATTTTGAGGTGCAGTCTCACTCTGTCACCCAGGCTAGAGTGCAGTGGTGTGATCTTGGCTCACTGCAGCCTCTTCCACCCAATTTCAAGCAATTCTCGTACCTCAGCCTTCAGAGTAGCTGGGATTACAGGTTCACACCACCATGCCTGGCTAACTTTTCCATTTTTAGTAGAGACAGGGTTTCACCATTTTGGCCAGCCTGGGATTATAGGTGTGAACCACCGCTTCTGGCCTGTTCTTTTAAACAGGGTTATGTTGCCCAGGTTAGTCTCAAACTCATGGCCTTAAGCAGTCCTCCCACCTCAGCCTCCTAAAGTGCTGGGATTACAGGTGTGAGCCATAGCACCCAGCTGAGAGCTCATTTTTTTTCAGTGCTGAATAATATTCTGTTATCTGGATATACCACACTTTATCACCTGCTGTCTTTTTATCTTTTATTTATTTTTTGAGACAGAGTCTCACTTTGTTACCTAGGCTGGAGTGCAGTGGTGCTCTCTCAGCTCACTGCAACCTCCTCCAGAAGAAGCAATTCTTCTGCCTCAGCCTCCTGAGTAGCTGGGACTACACAGGCGCCCGCCACCATGCCCGGCTAGTTTTTATGTGTGTGTATTTTTAGTAGAGATGGGATTTCATCATGTTGGCCAGGCTAGTCTGGAACTCCTGTCCTTATGATCCACTCACCTCGGCCTCCCATAATGCTGGGATTACAGGCGTGAGCCACTGTACCCAGCCTGTCTTTTATTATTATTATAAAAGAGATAGCTAATCATCATTAAATGTATATCAACAGAAAAGAGAACATTTAAAAAAAATCTCTCAGAGGCTGGGTGCAGTGGCTCATGCCTGTAATCCCAGCACTTTCGGAGGCCAGAGGCAGGCAGATCACAAGGTTAAGAGATGCAGACCATCTTGGCCACATGGTGAAACCCCATCTCTACTAAAAATACAAAAAATAGCTGGCCGTGGTGGCACGCACCTGTAGTCCCAGCTACTTGGGAAGCTGAGCCAGGAGAATCACTTGAACCTGGGAGGCAGAGGTTGTAGTGAGCTGAGATCGTACCACTGTACTCCAGCCTGGTGAAAGAGAGACTCCTCTCAAAAAAAAAAAATCCCTTAGAGTCCCTCTGTAGGGCTTTTTGTCGTATGTTCTTCTACTGTTTTCTTTAATTTTTTTTTTTTTTTTTTTTTTGAGACAGAGTCTTGCTCTGTCGCCAGGTGCCAGGCTGTGCAGTGGCGCGATCTCAGCTCACTGCACTCTCCGCCTCCTGGGTTCAAGCAATTCTCCTGCCTCAGCCTCCCGAGTAGCTGAGACTACAGGCCAGCTAATTTTTGTATTTTTTGTAGAGAGGGGGTTTCACCATGTTGGCCAGAATGGTCTCGATCTCTTGACCTCATGATCTGCCTGCCTCGGCCTCCCAAAGTGCTGGGATTACAGGTGTGAGCCACTGCGCCCAGCCCTACTGTGTTCTTTAAATTTTTTTTCTTTTACGTTCTTTCTAGTCCAAATCATATTCTTCTGGAAACAGAAAAGGCTTTCTGTCCGGCTTGCTAGATAATATCAAACAAGAATTAGCCAAAAACGAAGAAATGAAAGAAAGTATAAAAAAATTCCGTGACGAGGCCAGGAGGCTGGAAGAATCAGATGCGCTCCAGGAGGCCAGAAGGAAATACGTGAGTCCCTTTGCTGCTTTATTTTTCCCCACCCAGGCTGGAGTGCAGTGGCACAATCTTGGTTCACCACAACCTCCGCCTCCCGGGTTCAAGCGATTCTCCTGCCACAGCCTCCCAAGTAGCTGGGATTACAGGCATGTGCTACCACGCCAGGCTGATTTTGTATTTTAGGCAAGGTTTCTCCATGTTGGTCAGTCTGGTCTCGAACTCCCAACCTCAGGTGATCCGCCCACCTTGGCCTCCCAAAGTGCTGAGACTACAGGCGTGAGCCACCCTGTCAGGCGCCTTTATTTCTTATCTTTCTTGGTTGACATATTTGTTTCCAGAGGCAGGGTTACTCCAGGCCAGCGACAGCCAGACGAGCTCAGGGCCGGACGGTTGGGGGCAGGGTGGCTCGTGAGGAAGTGAGGTCACTGCTCTGATACACTAATGAGAGGCAGCCAGGGGACAGGAGCAGGTCCAGGCCTCTGGGTTCTGCCATGAAACCGTGCAGCATTCTGTGCACCTTCAAGGCGTGGTCCCCAGACCAGCAGTAGTGGCTGCTCCTGGGAGCGGGTGCAAGATGCAGAGGCTCTCACCCTCCCAAACTGCCAGGCCCGCGTCCGCATCTTCACAGGACCCCAGGCAATGCATGCACATCAGCTGTGGGATGCAGCGCTCCTGAGAGCTCCCAGCTGTCGCCCTCTGAGTGAAGCTGGGTGGAAACTGGGTGATGGTGCTGGTATAATTACTTTATTTTATTTTATGAGATGGGATCTTGCTCTGTCACCCAGGCATCATTGCTCTGGAGTGCAGTGATGTAATCTCGACTCACTACAACCTCTGCCTCCTGGGTTCGAGTGATTCTCCTGCCTCAGTGTCCCGAGTAGCTGAGATTACAGGTACCTGCCACCACACCCAGCTGATTTTTCTTTTTTCTTTTTTTTTTCTTTTGAGACAGAGTCTTACTCTGTCACCCAGGCTGGAGTGCAGTGGCAGGATCTCAGCTCACTGCAACCTCTGCCTCCTAGGCTCAAGCAGTTCTCCTGCCTCAGCCTCCTGAGTAGGTGGGACTACAGGCACGCACCATTACTGCCAAGCTGATTTTTGTAATTTTGGTAAAGACAGGGTGTTACCATGTTGGCCAGGCTGGCCTTGAACTCCTGGCCTCAAGTGATCTGTGTTCATTGGCCTCCCAAAGTGCTGGGATTACAGGCATGATCCACTGCCCCTGGCCCTGTAGGTTTTTTGGGTTTTTTTTTTTTTGGTAGAAATAGAGTTTTGCCATTTTGGCCAGGCTAGTCTGGAACTCCTGGCCTCAAGTTATCTGCATTCCTCAGTCTCCCAAAGTGTTGTGATTACAGGCGTGAGCCATTGCTCCCAGCCTGTGATTATTCTCTTCTTGAGCAGCTGCCAAGGCCTGGCTTCTGGGAAAGGCTCTGCATTCCTTTATTTAGAAGGGCCCTTCGAGGCAGGTACAGTGTCCCCAGCTTACCAATGAGCAGCTGAGCCTCAGAGATGCAGGCACCTGCCACAGGTCCCTTGGGTTTTGTTTTCGTTTGATTTAGTTTGTGGGGTTTTTTGGGGTTTTTTGTGTGTGTTTTCTTTGAGACAGTCTTGCTCTGTCGCCCAGGCTGGAGTGCAGTGGCACGATCTTGGCTCACTGCACCTCCACCTCCTGGGTTCAAATGATTCTCCTGCCTCAACCTCCCAAAAAGCTAGAATTAAACGCATGTGCCACCATGAGTGTCTAATTTTTGTATTTTTAGTAGAGAAGGGGTTTCATCATGTTGGCCAGGCTGGTCACGAAATCCTGACCTCAGGTGATCCGCCCACCTTGGCCTCCGAAAGTGCTGGGATTGCAGGCATGAGCCACCGTGTCTAGCCTAGTTTGATTTTTTGAGACAGGGTCTTGCTCTGTTGCCCTGGCTAGAGTGCAGTGGTATGATCATGGCTCACTGCAGTCTTGACCTCCCCATGCTCAGGTGATCCTCCTACCTTAGCCTCCTGAGAACGTGTAACTAAAGGCATGGGATAACATGCCTGGTTAATTTTTTTTATTTTTTGTAGAGACAGGGTCTCGCCCTGTTGCCTGTGCTGGTCTCAAACTCCTGGGCTCAAGCGATCCTGCCATCTCTGCCTCTCAAATAGCTGGGACTATAGCTGCACACATGCCTAGCCCCTCTTTAGCATTAAGGCAGGGGTCATCTGAGGACAGTGCAGGCCAGGTTTGGCGGGGGATGGATGGGGTGGGAGACATAAGACCAAGCTGTGGTGGCTGGAGGCTGGATGAGGGGCAGAGTGATGACAGGCAAGGTCACCTCCTGCCACCCAGTGAAAGGCAAACTGGGCCTCCCGTTCTCAGGAGGTAGCTGCCACGCCAGAGTCTGAGTCTGCCAGCCTTCTGGGCAGGGAGCTCCCAGCGGCTGAGACCCTCAATCCAAGCCACATGGGCCGTCAGCGACCCTGGAGACAGCACATGCTGGCAGGCGTGGGGAGGGAGGGGCTGCCGAGAAAATGCTTCTTGGACCTTTGGCTGTAAGAGAAATGTCACTGCTGTATCAAAACAAACAGACTTAAAGACACAAAGCTTGGCCGGGTGCAGTGGCTCACACCTGTAATCCCAGAACTTTGGGAGGCTGAGGCAGGTGGATCTCTTGAAGTCAGGAGTTTGAGACCAGTCTGGCCAAGGTGGTAAAATCCCATCTCTACTAAAATTACAAAAATTAGCTGGGCAAAGACACAACACTCTTTCCTAGAAAACCATGGAGTCAGAAACCGTGCGGACAAGTGAGGTGCTACGGAAGAAGCTTGGGGAGCTGACAGGCACCATGAAGGAGGTAAGAGTCCCACACCCGCCTGGAGCCCCTGGGGGCCACTGCAGTCCCCCTGCTGCTGAAGGAAGAGTCGGCTCCTGGGTGGGGGGTGACTTGGCAGCAGTGGGTGACATGGGGCCTGGGACCACCCTCGGGAAGGCCTCCGGAGTTCCCCGGGCACACATAGGGTGAGGTCAGACTGGTGACCTTGCATGACAGTTGACCCTGTAAATTGGTAGCAGTAAGCCAGGACTGGAGGAGAAAATGAAAATGTTTTTCCAGCCTAAAAATAGGAGGGGAGGGGCCGCTTCCATCCCCAGGCAAGGGTGGAGGTGGGAGGGAGGCCTCCGGGGGTGCTGCGGGCTCTCCTCTGTCACCTGTTCTGTCTGGCTTTGCCCAGCGTGGGGCACCCTCACGGACCTTCTTCTCCCGGAGTCCCCTCCTTGGAAATCCTTGCTGCCGAGCACTTCCTCTGTCTCCAGAGGACTCCTGCCCATTTTCAGGAGGGGCCAGTTGACCCAGCATCTCACCCTGAGCCCAGGGACCAGCACCCAGGAAGCCATGGCGGTGTTCTCGTGGCTCTGGGGGTTCTGTGCAGCACAGAAGCACAGAAGGCCTGTGCTGGCCTCAGGAGCCAGATCTGCCCTTCCCTCTCGGGAGTTCATTCCTCCTGCATCGCCTGCCCCTGGGGCCAGTGCCAACGCCCCCTGTCTGTCTGTCTCAGTAGAGCCTTCATGAAGTCGGTAAAAGTGATCTTGGCCGGAAAATCAAGGAGGGTGTGGAGGAAGTGGCCAAGACCGCCAAGCAGTCAGCCGAGTCGGTGTCCAAAGGTGGGGAGAAGCTGGGCAGGACAGCGGCCTTCAGAGCCCTCTCCCAGGTGAGCCCAGGCCTGGGCCAGGGTGTGCGGCCCAGGGTGGCCAAACCCAGACACCCACCGCAGGCCTGCTGTGCCTCTCTCGCAGGGGGTGGAGTCCGTGAAGAAGGAAATTGATGACAGTGTCCTGGGGCAGACAGGGCCCTACCGAAGGCCCCAGCGACTCCGGAAGAGGACGGAGTTCTCAGGAGAGAAGTTCAAGGAGGAGAAAGTGTTTGAACCGAACGAGTAGGTGCCAGCCCACGGCCCTCGCTGCCCCATTTTGGGCAGCCGTCACTGCTGTCTATTTTGGGGGCCTATCAAAGGTTACTTCCCGAGTCTGTCTCTCGAGTTTGCCTTCTGCGCAAGCTTTCCGGCTCCCTTGAATTGGAGGGTGAGAGGTGAGGGCGGGGTCCTCAAAGCCCCTGGGTTTGAGGTCTCAGCTGCCTGCTGTCCTCTGCTGCCCCTCCCTACAGCCCCAGGAGGGCACAGGGTGGCCCCACAGCCACTTCTTACCCCCAGTGCCCACCCTCTTCCCCAGGGAGGCCCTGGGAGTCGTTCTGCACAAGGACTCCAGGTGGTACCAGCAGTGGAAGGACTTCAAGGAGAACAACGTGGTGTTTAACCGTGAGTGAGGGCACCTTGCAGCACAGGTGGCTGTGGCCCGGGCAGCTGGCGGACCACAGGGTGATCCCCCTGCACTGGCTGCAAGACAGAGCCTTGTTTTGCAGAGAAGGAGACTGGGTTCCCAGTGGGCCGGTCACTTCCTTCGGGTCACCTGATGGTGCGGCTGTAGATTCTGCTGCCAGAAGCCAGGTGCTCCCTCAAGCATAGTCAGCACCCCAGAACCAGCAGCAGGCCCCTGTCCCTTGTCCTGTGAGGACCACTAGAGGCGTGTGTTTCCTTTGTAGTGAAAGCAACAGCCAGCGGGGTGGTGCTCCCTAATTTACACAGCCCTGTTAGGGCCGCGGCTGAAGGGCCTCTGCACCTGGCCAGGTAGGTGGGCAGGCAGCGGTCCCCAAACACAGATGAAGACACAGGCCCACAGCTGACCCCTCCTGGATCCCATCTGCATCAGGGTGCACCCCGCAGGGGCCACAGGGAGCCCCTGGAAGCTGTGAGGGAGGGGCGTGTTTCTGGAAGTGGCCCCTTCTCCAGCACCTGCCCCGTCCTCCACAGGGTTCTTCGAGATGAAGATGAGGTACGACGAGAGTGACAATGCGCTCATCCGGGCGTCCCGGGCCCTGACGGACAAGGTCACCGACTTGCTCGGTGAGTGAGTCACCCCCAGGCTCACAGGCAGCTGGTGGGGCGGGGTCCCCGGCCCGGCCGAACTCCAGGCTCCGCTCCCTGCAGGGGGCCTGTTCTCAAAGACAGAGATGTCGGAGGTACTCACGGAGATCCTCCGGGTGGACCCGGCCTTCGACAAGGATCGGTTTCTGAAGCAGTGTGAGAACGACATCATCCCCAACGTCCTGGAGGTGGGTGCTGTGTCCCCTCCCAGGCAGCAGATCTGGCTGCACTGCCTCCCCCAACCCAGCCGGCTCCTGGGTGCTGCCGGGAACTCCACTGCCGAGGCTGTTTTCTGAGGAGGCTGGTTGCACACGGGCTCCTGCCCGGCTGCAGCTGCCCCATGGGCTGTGCCCGACATACCTCCTGGGCCTTACTGGTGCCTCTGGTCTCCATCACTCCTCCTGCCTGAGGCTGTTCCCTTGAGGTTGCTGGGAACAGCTGCTGGAGGCTAGAGTTTGTCTCCAAGGTGCCTGGAGCCTCTTATCCTTGGGAGAAGGCATCAGAGCTGGCCTTGGGCTGCCTCTGACCCAGACCTGCAGCCAACGGGGTCCCCTCACGGTGCTGTCCCTGGCAATCAAAGCCCTCCTTGGGTCTATAGACAAGGAAGGTGTCTTGCTCAAGGTCATGCTGCAGCCCGACCCCCGCAAGCCTCTTCCCTGCAGCCTCTGCCTCTCTGCAGCCCTGGGGATGCAGGAGGAGCCTGGACCCCTTCGACCCAGTCAAAGGAGTCCTTCATGGGACTTTCCATTCTTGGCCCTGCCGGCCTCCGCCTGACCCTCCTCTTCCTCCTCCGGTTTCCCTCGTCCTTCCCCACTTCAGGCAGGGCTAAGAGGCGGTGCAGATGGGCGCCATGCCCCAAAACAGCAGCCTGAGCGCTGCAGTGCCTTCCAGGATGGGTGATGGGTGCCGAGTGTTCCGGCCACCCTCGCCCTGCCGTTCACAGTTTTCACCATGGGCATCCGGTTCCTTCCCGCTCTTCTCCCCGCTCCAGGCGCCTCCCTCCCCCTCACCGGATCCAGCCCCAGCTCTGGGATCCTGTGGAAACAGCTCCTGGCCTAGGCTTGCCCCCTGCAGCCCACCCTTCCCTCTCGCTGCCCCCAGCCGTTAGAAGGCAGCCAGTCCCATGGTGGGCCTTGCAGTCCAAAATGTGGTCTCCTGGGGGGACAGAGGATGTGGGCTCACTGGGGCCAAAGTGTGGGTCCTCATCTCCCAGGCTCGGATTCCTGGCCAGGCTGAAAGCTGGGTCCCCAGCCACCCTCTTTCTACACCAGGTTCCAGGGGCTTCCCACCGTGAGTTGCCTCCTGGGTGGTCGCCTGCAGCCTGCCCTCCACCTGCCCCCAGGAGAGAGCCAGGCGCTCACACCATCAGGGACTTGGCTCCCAGGGCCTGGGGAGGGACACCCAGTGCCACAGCTCCACCCACACCCCACAGGTGGCAGCCAGGGGTATCCGAGGAACCCCCTCCCCCCACTACCACGACCGCCCACCTCTGGAGAATGTTCTTAGGACTTTGCCTGATGCCTTAGGAGCCCACTGTTGTTCTGGCACTTATTTTTCTCTTTCTTTTTTAGGCTATGATTTCTGGAGAGCTTGACATTCTCAAAGACTGGTGCTATGAAGCTGTGAGTACTTTTTTTTTCTCTTTTTAAGGCCTAAAAAAATTACCATGGAGAAGTTCTCCTTCAGTGGCTCCGTTGGGGTAACTCCCAACAGATAGGACCTGGGCTCCCGGTGGGGGGATCCTCCCGTCTCACCCTCTGAGAGCCTGACACCCCACCCCACCCCGCCTCCTATTCCTCAGCATGTGCCACATCTGGGCTCAGGCTGGGTACCGCGTCACCTGCCAGTCCTTTGCTTCCAGACTGTAAACTCCTCAGGGATAATCCCTCTCTGGGCTTATGTCTAAGAGATGGCTGGGGGTGTCCCCCATGCTCGTGAGAGATCACAAAGCTGCCAATTTTATTGGGCCTTTTTTTCCCTCCAATCTTTTTTTTGAGACGGAGGCTCGCTCTGTTGCCAGGCTGTAGTACAGTGGTGTGATCTTGGCTCACTGCAAACTCTGCCTCCCAGGTTCAAGGGATTCTCCTACCTCAGCCTCCTGAGTAGCTGGGACTACAGGCGTGTGCCACCATGCCCAGCTCATTTTTGTATTTTTTTTGTAGAGATGAGGTTTCTCCATGTTGTCCAGGATGGTCTCCTGGACCTCGTGATCTGCCTGCCTTGGCCTCCCAAAGTGCTGAGATTACAGGCATAAGCCTCCATGCCCAGCCTTCCTCCAATCTTAAAATAAGTTTGGTTAGGTCTGGGTGTGGTGGCCCATGACTGCAGTCCCAGCAGGGCAAGGCGAGAGATCACTTGAGCCCAGGAGTTGAAGACCAGCCAGGGAAACATACCAAAATCCTGTCTCTACAAACAATTTTAAGCTGAACCAAGTGGCAGGGCTTGGTGGCTCTGTAATGCCAGCACTTTGGGAGGCCAAGGCAGGTGACTGCCTGAGCTCAAGAGTTCTAGACCAGCCTGGGCAGCATGGTGAAATCCCATCTCTGCTAAAATAAACAGCCAGGCGTGGTGGAGTGCGTCTGTAATCCCAGCCACTGGGGAGGCTGACGCAGAATTGCTTGAATCTAGGAGGCAGAGGTTGCAGTGTGCCTAGGTCTTGCCACTGTACTCCAGCCTGGGTGACAGAGCAAGATTCTGTATCCAAAAAAAAAAAAATGAGTCAAGTGTGGGGGCAGGCACCTGTTGTCCTAGCTATTAGGGAGACTGAGGTGGGAGGATCACTTGAGCCCAGGAGGTCAAGGCTGAAGTGAGTCATCACACCACAGCACTCCAGCCTGGGCGACAGAGCAAGACGCTGTCACTTATTATTATTAAGGAAATAGTAGGCTGGGCATGGTGGCTCATGCCTGTTAATCCCAGCACTTTGGGAGGTTAAGGTGGGCGTATCACCTGAGGTCAGGAGTTCAAGAGCAGCCTGGCCCACATGGTAAAACCCCATCTCTACTAAAAATAGAAAAAGAAGTCAGGCCTGGTGGCAGGTGCCCTGTAATCCCAGCTACTCAGGAGGCTGGGGCAGGAGACTTGCTTGAACCCGAGAGGCAGAGGCTGCAGTGAGCTGAGATTGTACCACTGCATTCCAACCTGGGTGACAGAGCAAGACTGTCTCAAAAAAAAAAAAAAAAGGAAATAATTTTAGTGAGGGAGAGTCCCAGGAGAGGTAGGTGACTGTGGCCATGAAGTAAAATGAGGTCTCCAGTGGGGCCCGACTACCCTGTTTCAGGTGGCTGCAGTGGCCTGGGGTCCGGGCTGGGGCCGGGGGTTAGGGCGAATGTGTGTCTCACACGTGACTGGGGGGGGGTGGGAGCCAAGTGGGGTTTGAACGTGTCGCCCACCCCACTTCCCAGGCCAGAGCAGAGTCCCTGTGCTCACCTCCCAGGGATTGTGACAATGAAGTGTGATCACAGAAACCAGGGCAGTGCTGGCCCCCGGCCAGAGGAAACCCACAGAGGTAACCCTGGCGACCAGACAGCCCCTGGAAAGATGGCAGGAGCTTTCCTCAGTGACCCCTAGCCGCTACCTGTGGGGCACAGGCGGAGCTGCGGCACTGGGTGCCCCTTCTCAGGCCCCGGGAGCCTCCGGGATGTGCTGAGTTTCTCAGACCCATTAGCCGTCCTCATGACGCGATCCTGAAACACAGATCAAAACAAAACATTGACAGTCTTCGCACACCGGGAAGGCGCTGTGTGTCCTGATGAGGCCCCAACTGCTTCTCGGAGTCAAGGCTTGGGGTCCTGGGGCCACTGGCAGCACCGTGTCCAACTGTCTGCCCCATCCCTGGCAGCCTCCCCATCCCTGCCCCTGTCCATCCCTGTAGGGCTCCCAGCTTTTGTCTTCACGCCACCTCATCTCACCCTGTTCGCTCCCTGACCTGTGTGGTTTCTTTCCCCGGCTTCTTCGTATTAAGTGATCCAGAATCTTTCTTGGCTAATTCTATTCTGTACCCAGCTCATAAACAACTTGGAAAACGCAGAGGAGAACATGTCAGATTTTCTTTTTAAATACTCCCCTGCATGGTGACTAATCCAGCAGGCATTTATGAGTTTCGATGTGGATTTTTTTTTTTTTTTTTTTTTGGTTTTTGGTTTTGTTTTTACCTTGGGATCATCACGCCACAGCTGACTCGCTTTGCCAGGGAGCTCCTGGTGCCCTCAGAAACACAGCTGAAGGTCCAGCCACGTCCACAGAGGTGTTGTTTTTAAAATGTCACCTTTAAGAAACCGAACAAGTAGGATTGGCTGGGGTTTTTTTGTTTTTTTTTTTTTTTTCCCTCTCCTCAGCGGATCAGTCATTTCCATAAAAAGTAGATGCTATCGGAACATCTCTGTTACGGTTTCATGCCAAGCCCAGAGAAGCTTCCAGTGAAAACATGTATCGGGGGCTGCTTCCGGTGCCTGGCGCAGGCGCAAGGGGGTTGAGGGTGACACTGGGGGCTGGTCAGTGACAGAGGCAGCCTCGGGCTGAGGACAGATCCTAGAAGAGACGTTTGATCTCAGGCCAAGATTCAGAGTGCGGTGAATATGAAAGTATTAGACATCAGCCAAGGGGCCGCCCGCTTAGCCCTGGGAGTGGATTTGGGATTTTGTTCCAAGAGAATCACCCACTTTGCTGATTAATCCTGTTTTCATGGGTTCATCTGGAGAGAGTGCCGTTCCCAGGAGAGGGAAATCTGTGATCTGGGCCAGTAAGTGGGTGGCGCTGCCCCCCCGCTTGGACCTGGGTTCTTGGCCTCTGCCATTGCTGGCTGGCAGCAGGGCACCCGGGCGCCAGGGTGTGTGGGCAGTGGCTCTGTGTGGCATGGCGCCCGCCCTGGGTGGCATCACACAGGTGGGTCGGTCTCTCGTTGCAGACTTACAGCCAGCTTGCCCACCCCATCCAGCAGGCCAAGGCGCTGGGCCTCCAGTTCCATTCTCGCATCCTAGATATCGACAACGTTGATGTGAGCACCTCTCTTGCCAAGGCCTGGGCCACCATCAGGGATGGGGACTCTGGCCCAGACAGGGCCCAGGAGGTGGCCTTGTCAGGGGCTAGGGGCTGTGTGCTGATCCCAGAGGCCTTGGCTTGTCCGAGGGGAGGGTCTCAAGGGAGGCCTGGTCCTGGTCTGAGGGGCAGGGCCCAGGGGGAGGGGGTGGTCCTGGGCCTGGTGCTGGAGCCTTCTTCCAGCAGGGCCTGGGTGCAGGGGTTTCTGCCTCCAGGGGAGCAGCTGGGCAGTCCTCTGAAGCCCACCCGCCCTCTCGGCCCCTCTGCAGCTGGCCATGGGCAAGATGATGGAGCAAGGGCCGGTGCTGATCATCACCTTCCAGGCACAGCTGGTGATGCTGGTCAGGAACCCCAAAGGCGAGGTGGTGGAGGGTGACCCGGTGAGTGAGGGAGTGGGACTGGGCAGGCACACAGCATTGCCTGTCCCCAGGATGTGTGTGTGGCCACCCAGCAGGGACACCAGCTCAGAGCTGGAAGCTCTGGGACCAGGTGGGGATGCGGAGAAACCTGGGCCGGAGTCTGGGGTTGAGAGAGGTCAGAGACCAGCAGACCTGTCTGTTCTTACCAAGGCCTGAGTGCTTCCTGAGTCGAGGCAGCTGTGCCAGCCTCTGCTCCCAGCCCCTGGGGAGGTTGCAAGTGGCTCACCCCACAGAGCCTGGCCCCTCCTAGAGCTGCCTGGGTCCGTGCACGTCTCTCAACTGTGCCCCTCCCACCCCACCCCACAGGACAAGGTGCTGCGGATGCTGTATGTGTGGGCGCTCTGCCGAGACCAGGACGAGCTCAACCCCTATGCAGCCTGGCGGCTCCTGGACATCTCAGCCTCCAGCACAGAGCAGATCCTCTGAGTGTGGCCCGGAAGCCAGGGAGCCCCAGGTTGGGTCATCAGGCGCAGAGGCACCGTGACACCACCTGCGGCAACTGCAGACCTCTGGGAACAAGACTGCAGGCTCTGTCTCCAGCTCTGCCAGAACGGCTGCAAGACCAGCTGGCCGAGGAGTGGGCGGTGGGCGGCTGCTGAACATACTCTCCCTGCGACTGGAGACACTCCCCCCAGGGCCGGCCGCTGCCCTGTCACTCTGCCTTGCAGGGGTCCTGGACCTGGTCACCCGGGGTGCACACAGGCCACATAGTGCCAAGAGGCTCCAGGGACTCCCCCAGCAGCAGGGTGGGACCTGGGCCCCGCAGCTCAGTGGCCCACTGGCCGTCTCAGCCAAGCCACTTTAGGTCCATTTTTTATTTTAACAATGCTCTTCCAACCTGTGCATAAGCCTGAGATTTGGAAAGAATAAAACACCGAAGTGCAGAAGAGCAGCTCCGGAGTCTACAGTGTCTTCCCTGGCGCGGGAGTGGCCGGAGTGAGGAAGGGGGTGAGAGCAGGCGGCTGCTCTGGGAGGCTGTCAAGGTCGAGCAAGGAACTACAGCCGCAGCGTGTGGATGCTGTGCCCAGGGCTGGACCCTGTTTCTAGCGGGGAGGAGGAGGCCAGTGACAGACAAAACTAGGGGTCCTTGCTCGTCACAGTGACCTGCCGGAGCTCTCTGAGGATTGAGGTCCCCAGGGCCTGGGGAGCTTGAGCGCCCACATAAGTGTTTTAGGGATACTGAGGTCCCCTTCCCAAACAGGGAGTCTGGAGTCGGGTCTATGGCGGAGGAGAATGCAGGTGCAGGCAGGCTGGGGTGTCCGAGATGCCAGTGGAGGTGGGAGTGGCAGCTGCCCACGCCCCAGCGAGGTCCGGGGTGCTCACGGGTTCCCGGGGCGGGGGCTCGGCCCTCCCGCAGGCCGGGGCGGGGTCGCGGGCCCGCGCGCCGCTCCCTGCGCAGCCTCCACCCCCCGTTGCCCCGCCCCCCGCGGCGGCCCCGCCCCCGTCGCCATGGGAACAGCCGCGGCGGCCCGGCTCGCGCGCTGCCTGCCTGCCTCGGTCTCCGCCGCTCCAGGGGCGGGTGGGGTGGGCTGCGCCGGAGCCCGGGCTGCTGCCGCCGCCGCCGCCGCTGCCGCCGGGGAGAAGCCGAACGCGGAGCCGGCGCGGGTCCCGGAGAGAGTGCGGCCGCCGGGCGGTCGGTCCCAGTCCGGGTCGAAGCCAGGGTGAGGGGCGCACCGGGGCGGGGATGGTGGGGGAGGGGGTCCCGGGCCGCCGAGAACAAAGAGAACGGGGAGCAGAGGCCGCCGGGACCATCTCCACGCCGCGCGCGGGCGGCGGCCGCGCGTTCGCACCTGTTGTGCGCGGTCCGGGCCGGGTGCGGCTTCCTCTCCCGGCTTTCAGCGCCCCCACCTGCGCGCACGGCCGGAGTTGGGTCCCCCCGTGGCGGTGGCGGCGATCCGGCTGGCCGGGCATGGGCGTAGCCCGGGGACTGAGGCGCGAGCGGCGGGGGATGGGGTCGGGCACGGTAAGGGGGGTGGCGGCGGCGGGAGGGGGCGAAGCGAAGGAGGCGCGGGAGGGAGGGCGCAGCCTCAGTCCCGGCGCCCCGGGCGGGTCCCCTCCTCCGCAGGGCGCGCGGCGATGTGAGCCATGAGCGCGACGTGGACTCTGTCACCGGAGCCCCTGCCGCCGTCGACGGGGCCCCCGGTGGGCGCGGGCCTGGACGCAGAGCAGCGCACGGTGTTCGCCTTCGTGCTCTGCCTGCTCGTGGTGCTGGTGCTGCTGATGGTGCGCTGCGTGCGCATCCTGCTCGACCCCTACAGCCGCATGCCCGCCTCGTCCTGGACCGACCACAAGGAGGCGCTCGAGCGCGGGCAGTTCGACTACGCGTTAGTGTGAGGGGCGCGGCGCCCCCCAGCCGGCCCTGCGCGGGGTCTCCGAGGCCCGGCCCGGCGGGGGGCGCCGCGGGGCCAGGACTGCCCTCAGGATCCCTCCCCGGAGTCCCCAGCCCAGGCTGGGGAGGGAGTTGGGAGAAGCCCAGCCCCTCCCCCTCGAGACCCCTCCCATGTCCCCTCCTGGCCTGGCCGGAGCCCCACCTCGTGCCTTTATCCGCCCTGTCCCTTCCTCTCTGCGCATCTCACCCGCCCGGCTTGCCCCCTCCCGTCTCTGAATCCGGGGAGGGAGGAAGACCCCGCACTGCTCCCTCCCCAGCGTGTAAGTGGCTCTGCTATTGTGCGTTCCTGGAAGTGGGGACCCCCTTGTCCCTCCTCCCCTGTCGTCTGGCCGTCGTCAACCCCACCTTGACTGAGTGTTGAGCCCGTCCTTGGGCTCTGGCCCTGCGGGGCAGGCTCTCCCGGGCCCACGGGGCGGACGCTGCATACCAATATGCCCTGCACCGCCTGTCCTGGAGACGGAGCCGGAAGGCCTGCCATGGCGGCTGTGTCTAGGATGCGTGGCGCCTGCCATGGTGGGAGAGCGCGGGCAGGCGCCTTCCCACCCCCAGCCCGGGCCCCAGGACAGGTCAGCACGCCCTGCCCCGGTGCCCACCGCTGCCCCCCGTCTGCATTCCTGCCACTTCCTCCTGATTCCCCTGCCACGCCTCCCGCAGCCCTCCCATGCCGTTCCATTCCTCCCTGCCTCTGAGCCGAAGATGATAATAAAAGCTATTATTGAGCGCTTACTGCATGCCAAGCAGCGTGCTGAGTTGGCGCCTCCTGTTTAGAGCCTGTCTCCTCTTAGGGATCGTGAGAATGAGCCAGGCCCCGTTAGCATTCCTATTCTACAGGCCCAGGGACTGAGGGCCAGGCCGCTCCAGCGATTTGCCCACAGTCTGGTAGGGCTGGAAGTGAAACCCAGGTCTGGCTTCTGCATGTTTCTAAAGCTTCCCAGAGATGCAAAGACACCAAGATCACAAGCATCTTTCACCCAGCTTTGTGGGGTCTGGTGTGTAACCATCCCCATGCTCCCAGCTCCCTCTCCTCCACACACAATCCTGTTGACCTGGGGAGGCGCTGGGGGTGGTGAGAGAGACTCAATCCTGCGGGGAGGCGGGAGGAGCACCCTCCACCAGCCCTAGAGGGAGGCTAGGACCGCACCTGCAGCCCAAGCCTCCTAAGCCTCCTCCCCCTGCCCACCACCATTGGCAGCGTTTGTGGGCCTGGCACGGTGGGGCAGTGACCACCGACGGACGGAGTGGGCTGACTCCAAGGACCTCCCAGGAGATGTGCAGCCTGGGGGAGCCGTGTGCAGTGTGTGTGGGGAGGAACGAGCGTTTCTATAAAAGGAAGGCTGGGTGAATGCACAGGCTCCGCCAACAGCGAATTTACCGACTTGGACGACTAGCTTGGCATGGGGTGCAGTGCCGTGGGAGGACATCTGCTTCCCTCCCCCGGACCTGACCCTTAGTCCACACCCACAGGACAGTGGAAGCTGATGGAGGGGCCCCAGGTGGGGGCCCAGTAGCACCCCCAGGGATTTGGGGTCAGCCCCAATTCGAAAGTGCCCCTTCCACCAGGCCACCCCCACTCTGCTGGCTTCTCCCCTCCACCTGTTTGATGTGAGTCTGCCTTACACTGAAACCCATTCCTGACAGACACCCGTCCCTGAGGTACCCTGCTGGCTCTCCTCTTCCCATCCACTTGTCAGTCACCTCCACAGTTGCCAAAGGGCTCCTCACCCCAAGCCTCACCACGTCAGATGGGACGGCAGCGCTCCTCCCTGGTACATACCCCCAGCCCTGTAACCCCAAGCTCTGGCACTTTAGGGCCCCCACGCCCACCTTTAAGTAAGTCACAGGCAAAAAGAGAAGGAAGCAGATTGGTAAGAACTTTATTCATGGTCACAGAACACCCCCAGGAAGGGGAAGGACCTGCTGGTGGGGAGGATCCGTGACTGGTCAGTTTCTGAAGAAGGTGGGATGCTGGTCCTGAGGTACAGGAAGGAGGGACATGTGCTTAGGAGTTTATGGTGTGCACTGTCAGCTATGGCCCCCTGTAGAGAACAAGGCACAGCCCTGTCTGCCTGTCCTGGAGGTCAGGCAGCTTGTGAGTGGAGTCCCGTAACCCCCCACCAAACCCTTGTACAATGGGGTTTCCACTTCTGAGACCCCTAAAGTATGGGGCATCTGAGAGGCCCACCCTACAGCTGAGCACCATCACCTTCCCCCATGATGGGATCTTCAGGATGAGCCAGTGCCAGCTGAGCAGAACCAAGGCCCAGAGCAGGGGGCCTGGTGTGCCTGCTGCCCACCATGCCCCTCACCTAGCAGGGGTGGCCGCCCGACCCAGAAGCTCCAGGGGCACCAGGAAGGGGTTCAGGGGGCAGATGCCAGCTGTTTGCCAGGGCGATTTCAGTTTGCTGGGCTCTGCCTTCTCGGGGGCTGGGTGGGTCTCCTCTGGTGCCTTGGAGGCAGCCTCATCCCCCTCAGCCGCAGGCCCTAGGCTCCCTCCAGCAGGGCTGGGCTGGGGGGCTGTCAGGCGTAGGTATGTCTCCATCATATGCTCAACCAGGGCTGTGCAGGGCAGGAGAGGCAGCTCTTCCGGAAGTGACATGAGCAGGTCGAGGACCACAGCGGACTCTAGCGATGGATGGAGGAGAGGGATAAGGGGACACCCTTGCCTGCCACCAGGGACCCTGATCCCTCTGCCCCTGCCCCCTCTGTCACCCTTCTCACCAGCTGCTGAGAGCTCAGGCCCTCGGCCACTGCGGGAGAAAGAGGACAGGTATTTGTAGATCTTCTCAAAGTCCACAGTGAAGTCTTCAGCGGAAGGACCAGCCGGGGACTCAGAAGGTTTCTCAGGGGCAGGGCCAGAAGTCTCTGGGGCCGAGCTAGGTGCCTTGGGGGCAGAGCTAGGTGCATCAGGGGCAGAACTAGATGTCTCCGGGGCAGCGTCTTCCTGCCCTCCAGGGACGCTCAGGAGCAGTGGCTTTCCACGGGCCTGCGTGGGCTTGGGGGGCCTGGAGTGTAGGAGAGTGATGGGTTCCGTGGCCGCAATGGTGAGCACCTGGCAGGCAGAGCAATCAGGTAGGAAGAGGAGCTGGGAAGTCCTCCCACCGTCTACATATTCCCCCATCCTCCCTGCCACGCTAAGACAGACTGCTCAGACAGGAGATGGCCTCAGAGCCAGGGACACTGAGGCTCCAGGTGTCCAGTGACTGATGGATGCCACAGAGCTGGTAACGGGAAGGGCCCTGGACCCAGGTTCACATGATTTGGCCCATGTGACCCTGTCCTCTGGGACCCCCCGACCTGCCTGGGGGATGGCTGTACCTGTGAGAAAGCCACTGCCAGGGCTTCCTCAAGTGGCCCTGTTATCTTCTCGGCCAGATCCGTCCAGACCTGAGTGAAGCCAGAGGTACAAGGTCAGGTCAGGGATCAGCCTGCAGGGATTCCCCAAGCCCTGCCCCTCCTGGGGATACCCTAACCAGGTTATCCCTGCAACTCCCACCTAACCCCAGGGGCCGGCCCTGGGCAGCCTCGTCGTGTTCATCTGCCTCACCTCTATGGGAGCTGGGGGCTGTGCCTCCTGGCGCCTTGGTCCCAGAAGGCCGCCCGGATGCAGCTTCTGAATGGCCTCCCGGGCTACACGGCCCTTGAGCTGCTGGAGGAAGACCCGGATCTAGGAAGGAAAGCGGAGGAGGGCGAATGAGGCTTTTGTGAGCTCAGGGCTGCAGCACAGAAGCGAAAGCCCGCTGCCTCGCCTGCTCTGGGCCCAGCCATTGTGCCTTACCTCCTGCTAGTCCAGTGTTGGGGTCTCAGTGACTGCCCAGGCCCCAGCCCCACCCAGAGTGTGACTAGCTTTCTAAGGAAGGTGTAAGATCCAGGCCAGTTCCGGCTCTTCTCCGCAGTCAGGACTCAACCCTATGCTGACTGCTACCCTACTCAACTCCCTTCTTTGTCCCCTCTGCCCCATTCCCTGACTCTCACTTCAACTTTGTACCAGGTCCAACGTAAGTTGCTGCATCTTACCTCCAGTTTTCATTCCGCCCCTAAGTTTCGCCGTCGACCCACCCACGCCTTACTCCGGGGCTAGCCCTGCCTTTAAGGCTGGCGCGCATCCCGCCCTCGCCCCGCCCACGCCTTACTCCCAAACGGGCCCGCCCTTAAGTCTTGTTCTCATCCCGCCCACGCCCCGCCCCAGCCCTGTCCCGCCCCTCTGCCTCGCTTATGCCCCGCCCACATCTTACTCTAAAGCTCGCCTCGACCTTAAGGCTTGCTCTCACCCCGCCCCCGCCCCCGCCCCCGCCCCCGCCCGGCCCCCAAACTCACCCACCCACAGTCCAACCCACAGCGGCACGCACGCCCCGCCCCCAGCATCGCCCCGCCTCCCCGCTTCACTTATACCCCGCCCCCTAGGCCTCGTTCTCTTCCCGCCCACGCCCCGCCCAGTCTAACCCACTGACGTCCCCCCCACCTCAGCCTCCGACCGCTTATATTCTTGGCCCCGCCCCGCTGGCTCCTGCTGCAGCCTCGCCCACTCCCCGCCCCAACCTAGCCCCGCCTCCAGCCTCGCTCCGGTCCCCAGAACTGCATCTCACCTCAGCCTCGCTCCGTCCACGCAGCTCCTGGGCCAGCTCAGCGGCGTCCGGCTCCGGCTGGCCCTGCCGCGCCTGCAAGAGTCGCACTAGCTGCCGCTTCTCGCGAGCGCTCCAGGTCGCGGGGCTGCTCACCTCGCCCAGATAGCGCGCCGGGGCCGCTCGCCGCCTGGGAGGTGGCTTCATGCCGATCACGAAGATGCAGGCGCTCTGAAGCCGCTTCACCAGTGGGCGGAGCTACGGGGGCCGCCGAGGCCACAAAGCATCGCGCAGAGGCGGACGCACGTGGGGGCGTGGCTCCGCGTTTGCAGGGCCCGGGGACCCGCCCCAATGAAGGTGAAGGGGAAATCGGCACCGGAACTGGGGCGGGGCGAAGGAGACCCTCAGCCTGCACCTTATCTCATTAATGAAGTAGAGACCACACCTTGGATCTCGTGCCTCCCTCTGGTGCTGGACTGACTCATGAAGTACTACTGTGTGCTTTGCTTCTCGCAGAGTGGTGGGTTCTGGCCGAAAGGTCAAGTCGTGTTTAAGAGCCTGGGCTCTGGGATCAGACAGGCCTGGGGACTTTGGGCAAGTGATTTAGCCTTGCTGAGCCTCAGTTTCTTCCTCTGTAAACTGGGGCTGGTAGTCAGTCCCACTCTTGTCTAGGCAGAGGAGAGTGGAGCTCGGGCAGGAAGGATTTAAGGAGCTCTAGACTAGACTGACAGTCTAAGAAGAGGGCGAAGTCCAGACCAGGAGGCTGGAGCAGAGGCAGAAGGTCGAGGCTGAGCGAGGGCAGGGTCCGGGCGGGGGTAGTGGAGAGCGGAGAAGGCCTGGCTAGAGGAAGATCGCAAGAGGCCGATGGGCAGGTGTCCGGGTAAGGAGAGGAGGGAATGGGGAGGGCTTATTTTAAAACTTAGGCTTGTGGGGTTGGGTGTCTCTTGCTTTTCTTTCTTTTTTTTTTTTTTTGAGTCGGCGTTTCGCTCTTGTTACACAGGCTGGAGTGCAATGGCGCGATCTCTCGGCTCACTGCAACCTCCGCCTCCCAGGTTCAAGTGATCATCCTGCCTCAGCCTCCGAATTAGCTGGGATTACAGGCACGCCCTGCTAAATTTTTGTGTTTTTTTAGTAGGGACGGGGTTTCACCATGTCGGCCAGGCTGGTCTGGAACTCCTGATCTCAAGTGATCCACCCACTTCGGCCTCCCAATGTGCTGGGATTACAGGTGTGAGCCACAGAGCCCGGCCGGGTGTCGCTTTCTGATTGAGACAAAACGCCCTCGAGGGTCCCATGGCCCTTGAGTGCACACGGGTATATGGGCGTATGACTTCCCCGCCACAGGCTCCGCCCCTCTGTCAGGATTTCTCAGGAATCCCCCTAAGTCCTGCTCCCAGCTTTCTCCCCAAGCCTCTCCACCCGTTCCCCACCCCACACCTTGCGCACTCGCTGACTGCACCAGAACTTAGTCCAGAGTTTTATTTTGAGCACAGATGGGAGGGACAGGGGGAGGAGAGAAGCGCAGGGGTCGTGGCCCCATCGGGTCCGAGGTCCAGGGAGGCGGGTCCGGTCCTGTTGGTCTTGGTCTCGAAGCGGTAGTTGGGTGCATCACCGGATCATGTTGGGGGCGCATCATCCCTGGGAGGGGTTGCTGAGGCTCAGCGAGGGAGGGGACGCTACGCGGGCCACCCCCTTCCCAGCAGACCACTGGCCTCTTCCATCAGTTTGTATGCCCGGTGAGAGTGGGAGCCGGGTCTGATTGCTGAGTTCTCACCTAATGCCTCTCCTCACCTAATGCCCCTGGCTCGACCCAGCGTCCGCACCGGCTGGGGGTGACCCACTGCCTGAGTTCGAATTCGAGTTCCACCCAGTGTTGTGACTTTTGACAAGTTATTTAATTCAGAGAATGCCTCATTTTTCTTCTCTCTAAAATGGGGATTATAATAGTGTCCACCTGGAGGTTGTTAAGGGAATTCGGTTAGTTCATAGGCATAAGCCATTTACAGCTGTGCTTGGGGGCCGGTGCGGTGGCTCACGCCTGTAATCCCAGCACTTTGGGAGGCTGAGGCGGGTGGACCACCTGAGGTCGGGAGTTCGAGACCAGCCTGACCAACATGGAGACCACCAAACCCCGTCTCTACTAAAAATACAAAATAAGCCAGGCGTGGTGGCACATGCCTGTAATCCCAGCTACTCGGGAGGCCGAGGCAGGAGAATAGTTTGAACCTGGGAGGCGGAGGTTGCAGCGAGCCGAGATCGCGCCACTGCACCCCAGCCTGGGCAACAAGAGCGAAACTTAGTAACAAAAAAAAAAAAAAAAAAATAGGCAGCCAGGCGCGGTGGCTCACGCCTGTAATCTCAGAACTTTGAGAGGCTGAGGCGGGCGGATCACGAGGTCAAGAGATCGAGACCATCCTGGCCAACATGGTGAAACCCCATCTCTACTGAAAATACAAAAATTTGCTGGCCTGCAGTCCCAGCTACTCGGGAGGCTGAGGCAGGAGAATTGCTTGAACCCGGGAGGCAGAGTTGCAGTCAGCCAAGATCGCGTCACTGCACTCCAGACTGGCGACAGAGCAAGACTGTCTCAAAAAAAAAAGGGGGGGGGCATAGACTAAGCGCTAGGAAGCGTCACTGTCATCTCCCTCCCCCAGCTCCCCCCACCTCCATACCTACCTTCCTCACTGGGGCCTCCTGGGATGGGGGCCGCTGGGCGAGGCTCTCGAGGGCGCGCTGGGGGCTGGGGGCGCTGTAATTAGGGAGAGGTGGGCTGCAGAAGCGCTGCTGCGCGCCAGGCCAGACTAAGGGCGACCCCTGGGGGCTGCTGCGGACATCGCAGAGGCAGATCTAGCTAGGGCTGATCAGGCCCTGCACGAGGGATCGCGGCCGCCCCCGGTCCCGACGCACGGGAATAGGCCAGGGGCATGGCAGAGGTCTGTACCTGAGTGCGCGCAGACCAGGCCCAGCCCGGCGGCCAGCGCGGCGCCCAACACAAAGGCTGCCAACACAAGCGCCACCACCGGCGCGGGCTCCAGGGCCGCGGGGGCCGGCGCGGGAGGTTCAGGGCGCACGGCGCGGCCAGGGATGATCTTGGGCGGCCCTGTGGGAAGTGCCACGCTGAGACTGGGTCCAGGACTCAGGTGTCCTTCCCACCTCCCACTGCCGCCCCACGGTCCCCTGCGGAGGAGGACTGAGTGCTCACTGGGGGGCGGCCGCGGCACGGTGACCACGATAGGCTGCGTCATCGTGTGCAGGTGGGGGCCGTCGGCAGCCAGGCTCTCGACGCTGCCACCGCTGGCGCACGCCTCGTCCTGAGGCAGACACTGGGGGAGAGGGAGGTGGGGAAGAGCCGGGGACATCAGGGCCCCGGGATCTTGGCTCTGGTCCCTAGTGTCCCCAGGAGAGACCTGAGTTCAGGTCTCCTCCACAGCCAGGATGGAACTCCTGGAAATCCGGCCCCTTAGAGGCCCCTGAGCCCAGTGGCTATGCATACAAGTGGCTAGCCACCCAGCCCCTCTGGACCCCAAATCCCAGCCCCACAAGATCACATGGTCCGGCTCTCCCAGCACCTAGCATGTGAGACCCAACCCCAGGTTCCCAGAAATGTGTCCCCTTAGTGGCCTTCTGCATCCAGCCTCCAGCTCTGAAAGATCCCAGAGCTGTCCATGAGGGAACTCAGTGCCCACACTGTCCCCGAACAAACTCTGTTGACAGAGATGGGTCCCTACGCCCAACCCCTCCACCCCCACCCCCAGATCCTCAGACCCAGAGGGTATCCTGTCTCCACCACCAGAGTGGCTCGTGCCCAGCTCCCGAGGGGCCTTGGCGCCCAGATTCCAGGCTCTGCGCCTGCGCACCCGCGATGGCGGCGGGGGAGTCAGGGGCGCAGGCGTCCGGTGGACTCCCCGGAGGCGGCGGCAGCGGCTCAGCTGGCAGTGCAGGAACTGCACCGAGGCGTTGAAGACCGGGCGCAAGCGAAAGCTGAAGCGCACAGGGCGGGTGGCACCAGGGCTCGGCGGTGGCAGTGGCGGGAAGGCGACCGAGGCGTCGGCGGGGCAGCCCTCTCGAAGCAGCGCCAGGGCCGGCCCCGGGGCCGGGCGTGAGGACGGCGTCACTGAGCAGCGGTGCAGGGCCAGGCCCCAGCGCGGGGAGGGACGGGCCAAGCTCGCCTGGGGGACGGAGGCGCCATCAGGGATCGCCCATCCCACCGTCCCCATCCGCCCCTGGTGTCCACGGGGTAGCCACCTGCACGAACACGCGGCTGTCGGCTGGGACCTCGAGCGGCCCCGCGCGGCGCGGGAAGACATCCTCTGTGTCGGACAGCTTCAGACTGAAGAGGGGTCTGCGCAGCCAGGGGCCGGGCGCCGCGGGGAACTGGGGCGCTGGTCGGGGGAAAGGGCGGCCCTTTAGGCCTCTGGGAAAAGTGACCTGACCTCCTCGCCCCCGCCGCCGCCTTTGGAAAAGGGACGTGGTTGCGACAGCGGGTTCACCCATGATGGGCTCCGCGCCACGTTCCCCCTGAAGGTGATGTGCCCCCTGGCGACCCCAGCGACCCGCACAGCCCAGCAGCTGAACAGGGTGCAAAGCCGTGCGACCCTCGAGAAGCCTCCGAAACTGGCGAAGGCCTCCCTTGGGCGGAAGGGAAACAGTGAGGAGCACCAGATGGTGGGATCAGGCTGAGTGAAGTGAGAGGCCCCCCCACCTTCCCCCGGCTGCTCTTGGGGACACAGCAGGACCGGCGGCTCCCCCTTTCTAAGGGGATATAGGTGCCGTCACCAACGGGGAAGGGGAGTGAAGAGGATACCCTCCCTTGAGGCTCTCGCAGGCATAGCCAAAGCCCACCTAGGCCACCAAGATTAGGACTCTTCCACTTGTCCAGGCTGAGGGTAGCCATGGGGTCCCCTCCCCTCTCCGTGACCCTAAACACACGCTGATGTCTGCCTTCAGGAGGTGCTGAGCAGGGTCCTGGTAAAACGGATAATCTCCAAACACAAAAGATCACCTGCACATCACATCCTTTTTTTTTTTTCCCCCCCCCACCCGAGACAGGGTCTCCCTCTGTCGCCCAGGCTGGAGTGCAGTGGTGTGAATACTGCTCACTGCAGTCTCCAATTCCTGGGCTCCAGCGATCCTCCAACTTCAGCCTCTCGAGTAGCTGTGACCATAGACGCCACCACAGCTATATGTTGCCCAGGCTGGTCTGCAACTCCTGGGCTCCCTAAGTGCTGGGATTACAAGCATGAGTCCCCCGCCTCCATCCCCACACCCCCACTTCTGAAGAGCACCTGGGTAGACTGGCTGCTTCCCACAACCCTGGCCCTCTCTGTGACTGCAGGGAACTTTGCTAAAGTGGGGATGTGAGCCATCCTTGGGATGGGGAGACAGGAAGACCCCACCCCACTCCCCGGCCCCCCCCCCAGGGGGAGGAGGACCAGAGGTCTAGTTGAAAGAGGGTAACGATGGCTGGGTACAGTGGCTCACATCTGTAATCCCAGCACTTTAGGAGGCTGAGGCAGGCAGATCGCCTGAGGTCAGGAGTTCGAGACCAGCCTGGCCAACATGTGGAAACGCCATCTCTACTAAAAATACAAAAATTAGCCAGGCCTGCTAAAGCATACCTGTAGTCCCACCTACTCAGGAGGTTAAGGCAGGAGAATCACTTCAACCTGGGAGGTGGAGGTTGCAGTGAGCAGAGATCACACGCCACTGCACTCTAGCCTGGTGACAGAGCGAGACTCCATCTCAAAAAAATAAAGACAATGACACAGGGCTAGGAGCATGACAAACCCATCGCCTCCCTGCCCGTACATACCAGGTGGCCCGCTGGGCACAGTGGCGATCCCCGGAAGCAGGGCCAGCAGCAGCACGGCGCCCAGCATGCTGACTGGCTGAGGTCGGAGTGTTTGGGGCCAGAACAGACACCAGCTGGGCTGCACCAAGGCCCTGAACGTGGGCAGGTGGCCCTGTCCTTGGCCAGGAGGGAGGCAGGGAGCGGGGGTGGCAGCCTGAGGGGCTGACACCAGAGCCAATGCCCAAGGCCTGGGGGGATTAAGGGATGTTCTGCTGCCCGACCTGGGGCTAATGGGGGCAGGGGATCCCTCACATTGGCTGCTTGATACTTCGCACCCAGCTCCTAAACCTGCCTCAGTCTCCCCTCAGTGCAAAGGCCTCATCCACTAGAATGCCCCCTACACACACACCACCCCCGTTCCACCTCGCCCTGCCAGGCCCGCAACACACCACAGACTGTGGAAGAAAAGGGAGGGGTTTATTCTCAAGCGCCTAAGGGTTTACAAACGAGGGCATTTTGTTTTAAAAAGGGGCTGGGCAACACTGGCGGCCTGAGGAGGGCTCCGCTGGCTGGTGGGCTGGCCTGAGCCACCTCCAGGCCCCTGCCCGCCCGGTCTGCCCTCTGCCTGGTCCAGAGGGATGGCTGGTGACGAGGGGGGAGGTCTTGGGAGAGAGGCGGGGAGGCAGGAGACTCCCCCAGGGCTCCCCACTTAACACTGAAGGGGGTGGGGGCGGGCGGACACACACTCGGGAAACAGAAAATAAAGTTAAATAAAACCAGGCAGCCTGGTCTTGGGCCTGTTTGGGCCCTGGGACCAGCCATGCCACCTTCTAGCAATCCGCAGAGGCCCCACAGCTGGACCCTGGGGAGGAGGAAAGGGCCAGGCCTATTGGCACCGCTCCCCCAACAGCAGACCCCCGCCCGTGACAAAGAGGCCAAGGGGCAAGAGAAGGTGGTCTTGCCCCTGGGGGCAGAGAGACCATGACGTCTATGACATTTTAAACATGCGGCGTTTTGTGAATATCATAACGAGTCAACAGGCTAGGTGAGAGGAGAGATGCTACGCCTGCGCGGCCTCCGCCAGGGCCAGCCGGCTTCCGCACCTTTCATGTTGGTTTGTCTTTGTGGTTTTACGGGGTTTTCTTTTTTGTTTCTTGTCCACTTGATTTGCATGCAACACCCACAAAAAGGAAACACACCCCCTCCTGCTCTGGCCACCCCAGCGGGCTCCGGGGGCACCCTGGCCTGGGCCCCCCAGTGCACACCCGATCTTTCCCAGTGCCGGGTCTCATCGTGGGCTGGGCCAGGTGTGCGTGAGTAGATGGACGGCCAGGGGCACGACGGGGGTGGGTGGGGGGGGGATGGCCTCGCACCCCCACCCTCAGCCCGGCCCCTGCTGGAGCTTGTCACATGTCCTCGAACCCCCATATCCACTCTCTCTGCCCTCGACCCGACTCCCTCCGGACCCCTCCCTCGGCCCCACGGCCCTGCTCCGTCACCAAGTCCCTCTGGTCACCTGCTCTGCACCATGCGCCAAGCCCACCTTCCCTGAAGGCCATCTTGTGTGGCCAGGGCCCCGCAGACCGCACTGCACCCCGAGGTCTTCAGCCCCAAGCTGAGGAGGCCCCACCACAAGCAGCTAAGCGTGACTTTGGTAAAAGTTTCTGAAGGCGCCGACAGAGCCCTTGAGAACAAGCTCCCCCACCCCCACCCCGAGTACAATAAAATACAATGAACTCCAAAAAGGACCCCCTGAGATCAGAGAGAGAGAGTGCAGCCCTGTCCAGCCGCAGTCCAAATGCCCACACCGCCTTTCTGGGGGCCACTGACTCATTGCTCCGTGGGAGACCTATGCAGACCCAGGGGTCCCGTCAGGAGGGGGCTGGGCTCAGGCCAGGAGAGAGACAAAGGCAGGAAGGGTGACGGGAGAGCCAGACAGGGGCAGAGAGGTAGAGCGGGGGACAGAAGGCAACGGAGGGGGAAGGGGCGTGTGGGGGTGGTGGAGGGCACGGCACGCTGGGAGCGTTGTGGCTGCGGGACTTGGGGGCTCTCTCCTGGCCCCTGGGGGCCACCCTGGCCCAGAGGCTGCAGCTGAATGCACAGCGACTCTGCTCGCGGCCTGCTGTCTTCCGTTCACAGTGTCTGTCGGGGGACGCACGCGGCCGGCTGACCCCAGGGTGGGAAGGGCTGGGGCCTGGATGGCCCAGGACGGGGGGGGCGGATGGGCACCCCCCACTCTCTGTCCTCAGCCCTCGGTGGCCGTCCAGGTCCCAGGTCTCCCCTCGAGGGCAGCTGGGTGGCCGGGTGGGGAAGGGGCCTGTGGCCATGCCCCTGGCCCCGCAGGGCTACCTGAAGAAGGGCAGGTGCGGCTGGCTCAGGACGCTGCTGGTCCGCGGTGACTCAGTCTTCGCCATGACATCCTTGAACCAGGACGCCACGTCCACCTCCAGCGTCTCATAGTGCTTGATGAAGCTGTGTTCCTGTGGGCCCGAGGAGGTGGGGCTTAGGAGGAGGGGGTCTTCCCTCCTGGCCTCGAGCCTCCACAGGGACGGGACCGGGACGGGGACCGGGAGGGCCACAGGTACTCACAAGTAGCTTATTATACTTTGGTCTCTTCCTGTGATCTTTAGTAAGGCTAGAGAAAGAAAAGCGAAGACAGATGTGAGAGCTAGAAAGGAGGGGATGGTGGCCAACCCCATCCCCCACCACCCCCCCTATGCTCTCAGGTCCTCCCCGAGGAGCCAGGGGTCCCCAAGATCTGTGTAGGGGAAGGAGCTGCAGATGTCCTCAGGACCCCTGCTGGGAGCAACTGTGTGTCTCTGAGCCTCGTGGCCTCGGGCCAGGTGGCAAGGGCCTGGCTTGGGGAGCCAGAACTGGCTGAGGTCCCCCAGAGAGGCAGGTGGGGCTCCCCTGAGAGAGCCAGACGTGCAGCTCCTGCACTTGTAGCTGTACTTGAAGAAGGGTGTGCATGAGCTCCCATGGCCACCCTGCCAAACAAACACACCACAGGGCTGGCTGTCCCCTTGGGCCAGCTCCGAACTCAACTCGGGGCTCCCCAGGCACCAGCACCAGCTCCTGTCTGGAGCTGCCAGCCCCGAGCCTGCCCACAGCCGCACCCACTCCATCCCAGGATGGGGCCTCTGTTCCCCTCCCGCCCTGGCCTCCCCAGCTGCCCAGAGCGGCGGGCTGCCCCTGACCTCCCAAGCAGAGGGGAGGTCCTCACCAGTCTTTGACGAAGGACTGGAAGTCCCCTGAGAAGCCCATGTGTCCAGGCAGAAGCGGGGGCTCCTCCTGCAGGACTTTGGTGAGGACCTCAAAGTCCGTCTTGCAGTTCTTGTAGGGAAACTGTCCCGTTGCCAGCTCCACCTGTGAGGGAGATGGGCAAGGCTGGACCAGCCGGGATAGGTTCGTGTTCTCCCTCCGAGTCCCACAGAAGCCCTCGCCCCTGGCTGGAGGACGGGGCAGAGCACTAACTCACCAACGAGATGCCCAGGCTCCACACGTCGGCCCGGATGTCATAGTCCGGCTTGGTGGGGTCTGGGGGGTCGATGCGCTCAGGCTGCAAGGGGAGGAGGGGAAGATGTACCTCCAAGGCTGGGGCCAGCCTCCCACCCCACCCCTCCCCTCCCCTGCTGGAGAGCCCCCACTCACGGCCATGTAGGCAGCACAGCCCGCACTCCGAGTCTTGGCTTTGGAGTCCACCAGGCGGCCGCTGATGCCGAAGTCGCAGAGCTTGATCTGACCCCGCTCATCCAGCAGGATGTTGGAGGGCTTGACGTCGCGGTGGATGACACCATGCTTCTCCTTCAGGTAGAACAGCGCCTTCACAATCTGCAGGGGAGCATGGGAGGGTGCGTGTGACGGGCGGGGGCACAGTCCAAGGCCACCCGCCCAGCACATGCCCCGCCTGGCCGCTCACCGCCACTGTCATCTTGCCCAGGATGCGCTCAGGGATGGGGCCCTGCATCCGCTTCTTGAGCTTCTCAGCACAGGTACCCATGAGCTCCATGGCAATGAAGACGTCTGTCTGCAGGAAGGAGGCACGCAGGGGAGCTGTGTCTTCCGGCCCTGCCCCCAGCAGCTCTGCTCCCAGGGAAGGGACAACAGGTGAGAGAGAAGGCCCTGCGTGGCTGGGAACTCACGTTGGTGATGAAGGTCCCGAAGCACTGCACGATGTAGGGGCAGTCGTGGCTCTTAAGCACCACGTCCAGGTCCATGAGGATGCGCTTGTTCTCCTCCTTGTTCCCCGAGCGCCGCATTTGCTGCACAGGCAGGGACAGGAGGAACGGGAGGGAGCCTGAGCACCAGCCCGGGACATGGGGCCTGGCCCGGGTGGCCGCCAAGGCTCACCTTGACGGCAATGACATGGCCCGTCTTCCGGAAGCGCATCTTCCACACCTGACCACAGGTGCCGCTGCCCATCTCGCCCAAGTTCTCCAGGTCATTGATTTCTGCCTGGTAGCGCTGGGAGGAGAGGGAGAGCCGGAGGATACCTGGGGCCTCTGCCACCACCCCTCTGCCCTCCACTGATGCCCCCAGGATGAGCCCTGCCTGGCTGGGCCTCCTCCCTCCCACCGCCTCAGTAAAGGTGGTACCTGGCCTCCGATGGTCAGGTAGCCCGTCTGCTTCATGATCTCCTGCAGCTTCTGGTCAATCTCAATGCTGGGGACACAGAGCAGGTGCTGGTGGAGGCAGGTCCTGACCAACCTAAGGCCACCCTAGACCCCCACACTGGGGTTCCCACTGGTTTAACCATCCTCCTCCCGGGGCTGGCATGGTGGCCCCCTCAACGCTGCTGCCCATCCACCCTGTGGGGCCCCTGGCTCACCTCTCCATGCTTCGGGGCGTGAACAGGGTTGACGGGAGCCCCAACATGTGGCGGGGCCGGGCGGGGGGCATGGGGTGCTGCGGGGAGCTCTCGGAGGATGGCGAGCGGCTGCCCCCATCGTTGGCCAGCGGGAGCTGCAGGGCTGGGGGGGTGAGACCAGTGGCAGGGAAGGGGGGTCAGCACCCAGCTGGTCTCAGCTCCACATCTGGTGCTCCAGGGAGGGGTCAGGACCCTCACCTTCACCTACAGCACTTCCCCAGCTAGCCCGGCACAGCCCCCTGCCCTGCAGGGCTGGAGCTGGGGGTCTCCCTCCCACCCCAGACTGTCCTCAGAGTCCCTTCTCTCATCCCCTGACCTTGAAGGACATGGAGGAGGCTGGCAGGGAGAGGGAGCCCCAAGTCTACGCTGACAGAGAAACGAGACGGGAACCTGGAGTGTCCCTTGGCTAGGTGGCCTTCTTGGCGGGTGTGTCCACTTCCTCCCACTTCTGCCCAGGAAGCAGGCCCAGGGCCGCAGTGCCCACAGGCTGGATAGGCAAGGGCAGAGTGCCTGCTGGGGCTGGCCCTGGCTATGGCCCTGCTGATAGCACTGAACGTGGCTCCCAGACAAGAGTGAGGGGTGGCCACCCTGAGGAGGCAGCGGGCACGAGACTCAGGCTTCAGGCTGCCTTGCCCCATGTTCTGCTCCGGGGTCGGGGAGGGCCCCCTCGGGCCTGTGGGCTGACATGGGGGCCTCCCGGCCTGACCTGCAGAGCTGGGACCCATGGGGGCAGAACAGAACCTCAGGGGGCCTGCATCCTCTGGGAAGGGAACTCGGGGGCACAGCTCCTGCAGGGGCTGGCAGGACGAGGTGGGGGCAATGCTGGACCAGGCAGGGGTCGGCTCATCCAGCAGCCTGCATGCGGGCAGCTTGGGCATGCTACAGCGGGTGGGCAGGCGGCAGGCAGGCAGCGGGCACCCCGGGGCGGGAAGGCAGTATTAGGGGTGGGAGGGCAGAAGACAGACAGACAGGAGCCAAGACTTGGCCCAGGTGCCCAGAGGAGGCACTGCAGAGACAGGCCAGACAGGGGCCTGGGACAGGAGGGCAGGTTCCCGGAGGAGCAAGGGGTCTCCCTGGCTGGGCTGGCAACTGGGTGCAGGAACAGAGGCCAGGAGGCTAAATGTGGCTTCCAGAGGAGCCAATCCCGACACCTCACATCCTAGAGGCCCTGGCAACAGCTACAAGCACCTCCCAAGGCACCCCTCCTACAAGGCTGGGGCCTGCCATCCTGCCAAAGCCCTCGGTGGACACCTCTCTCCCTCATTCCTCCTCTCTTCCTCCTGCCTCATCTGCCTTTTCTCTCCACAGTTCTGCAGGCTCCTGATGACTGGGGCCCAAGGACTAACTCAGACAGACAAACTCACTCCACGTCGGCAGCTGGACTTCGTCCCTCTGCTGTGGGCCTGGGACCCTGATCTCGACCAGCAGGAGAGGCAGGAAGACCCTGACCTCAGTCCCAATGTGGGAGGTCCAGCACTGCCCCTACCTGGTCCCACCAGCCCCTGCAGGAGCTGTGCCCTTTAGCTTCCCTTCCAGAGGACCAGGAAGGAGCCAGGGAAGGGCTCTGGGGACCCAGGACACAGCCAGGCCCAGCATTCATGGCTGGCCAGAGGCCTCACCTCCCGTGCCCCTCCCACCATCCTGGCCGCTGCAACCTCGGCACCATCACATCAGCACCCGCTATGCTTTTTTTTTTTTTTTTTTTTTTGAGACAGGTCCTCGCTCTGTTTCCCAGGCTGGGGTGCAGTGGCGTGATCTCATCTCACTATAACCTCCACCTCCCGGTTCAAGGGATGCTCCTGCCTCAGCCTCCTGCGTAGCTGGGATTACAGGTGCCCAACACCATGCCCAGCTAATTTTTGTATTTTTAGAAGAGATGGAATCTCGCTGTGTTGGCTAGGCTTCTCCCCCTGCCTCTTCAGGTCCCTGGCGCCTCTGCTTTGCCCATGGCCTGAGCCACAGCCCCGATCCCTCTCTGGCTCCTGAGGGCCTGTGCTCCCCATATACCCAGTCCCCAACCCCTCTGCACCTGGCGTCTCTTCAGACACTGCCTGGTTCCCACTCTCAGAGATTATCCAAGTCCTGCTCCCGCCCCGCACCATCAGCTCTCATGGGGTAAAGACCACATCCCTTGAGGAGTCCTGTGGGCCCCCTCCCTGGCGCAGCCCACCAGGCCTTCTGAGGGCGGCCCCAGAGCCCAGGGAGGAGGCTGCTGGCCCACAGACTGGAGCACAGGAGGATGTAGGTAAGGGAGGGCTCAGGTCGGCGTCGGGGGAAGGAGGCATACAAAGGCCCTGAGAACAGAGGCCACAGAGGTGGTGACGGCCACATGGCGGCTCAGGAGGGTGGAGTGAGAGCAAGAGGGTGAGGATGAGAGAGAGAGAATGGATGAGAGAGAGCGAGAGGCTGGAGGGCACGCATCTGCCAACAGGAGCCACAGGTGTGCAGGCTGCCACGTCAACATGCACACACACATCGTGCAAATGCACACACGCACAACACACACGTGGGGTGCTGTGGCTCCAACACCCATGCAGCCAGGACACAGTCCCCTTGCCCACTGGACACACACACACACACAGACGCACAACCACAGGGCCGGACATCCCATCTAGTCTCTCTCCTAGCACAGGTGTGCAAGCGTGGGGCACAGCCTGCATGCCCTCCACAGGCTGGCGCTGCACTCAGGGCCCTGGCAGGGCTGTCTTCTCTCCCCTCACCTCCTTCAAGATGGGTTTTAAATTTTTTTTTTTTTTTTGAGATGGACTCTCACTCTGTCGTCCAGGCTGCAGTGCAATGTGTGATCTCGGCTCACTACAACTTTTGCCTCCTGGACTCAAGTGATTCTCCTGCCTCAGCCTCCTGAGTAGATGGGATTACCAGTGCACGCCACCACACCTGGCTAATTTTTGTATTTTTAGTAGAAATACAAAATTAGTAGAAACAGGGTTTCACCATGTTGGTCAGGCTGGTATCGAACTCTTGACCTCATGATTCGCCTGCCTCAGCCTCCCAAAGTGATAAGATTACAGGAGTGAGCCACTTCATCCAGCTTTTTTTTTTTTTTTTTTTTTTGAGATGGAGTGTTGCTCTGTCACCCAAGTTGGAGTGCAGTAGTGCAATCTTGGCTCACTGCAACCGCTACCTCCTGGGTTCAAGAGATTCTTGTGTCTCAGCCTCCCTGGTAGCTGGGATTACAGGTGTCTGCCACCACACCTGGCTAATCTCTCGTATTTTTTATGGAGACAGGGTTTCACCATGTTGGCCAGTCTGGTCTTGAATTCCTGACCTCAAGTGATCCACCCTCCTTGGCCTCCCAAAGTGCTGAAATTACAGGCATGAGCGACTGCACCTGGCCTGTTTTTTTAAATTTTTGAGACAGGATCTCGCTGTGTCACTCAGGCTGGGGTGCAGTGGTGCAATAATGGTGCACTGTATCTTCAACCTCCCGGGCTCAGGTGATCCTCCTGCCTCAGGCTCCTGAGTAGCTGGGATTACAGGTGTGCACCACCATACCTAATCAAAAAAAATTTTTTGTAGTTGTCAGTCCTAAAAAACCTAAAAAAAATAAATATAAAAAAATTTTTTTTTAGTAGAGACGAGATCTTGCTATGTTGCCTAGGCTGGTCCTGAACTCATAGGCTCAAGTGATCCTCCTGTCTTGCCCTCTCGGAGTGTTGGGGTTACAGGTGTGAGCCACTGTGCCCGGCCTCCCCAGAGGCTTTGTTCAAAATCCCACCTTCTCCAGAAGTTCCCCCGAGACTGGCCCCATGTAGGGCCACTCACCCGGCCAGAATGTTCTCTCTGGTGGGAATGTGCTCCCTGTCCAGTGGGCCCCCTACTGCAGCCCCCACTACAGATGAGAGGGGCTCGGTCTGTTCTATTCACTGCTGTGTCCTCGGCGCCCAGGGCAGGCATGGCACCTAGGAGGGTGCTATGTGTTCATGTCGTTGTTGAGAGAGATCCACAGGCACAGGCCACCCAACAGGCCCAACTTTCTCTTTCTCTCAAGTTACATACACACAGGCGTGCACCCCCTTGAAGGCCACAGACTCCCATTCAGTGGGGAGCCCACCTCCTCCTCGAGGGAGTCCAAAGTGGAGCCGAGAGGAAGGGAGGGGGAGAAGGGTGGAGGACACAGAGGAGGCTGGACGGGGCTGACTGCTGCTCGAGTAGAATGAGAGAGAAAGTGAGAGTGAGGGGACCGGACATGGGGGAACACACAGAGCATGGGGGCTGGGGGACGGCATTCTGCAGCTGGGGGAGCGGTTAGGTCAATGGTGCAGATGTCCAAGCAGCGATGATAAAAAGGCTGGTACCTGCTCGTTGGGACGGGGCAGGAGCAGGGCTTAGAGTGATCACAATAACTGGATGGGGAAAAGGAAGAAAAAAAACAACACCACGATAAATCACAACAGAAACGACCAATTCGTCCAAAAGAAAAGAAATCAAATCATAAACGAGGAGGAGCGGGAGGCACCGAACTGCAGAGATGGCTGGGAACCGACAGAGATGGGGAGGACGGGGAGGATGGGATGGAGCTGACACAGACACAGACGCCTGGAGGGGACTCCTCGGGGGCCTGCCTGCCAAGGGCCTCCTAGCTCTGCATGGGAATGCCCACCCCTGAAGGCACCTGGGGCCCTAGACCCAACCCTGCCTCATCTACTCAGGGGCCAGGGAGAGCAGCGCCCAGGGGCTAGCAGGGATCTCCCTTGTCTTTTGAGGGCTTCTTGTTCCAGGCAGTGCCCAACGCCAGAATCTCCACCTCCATGATTTACCTGGGCCCCCAAGAGACTCCCCAAGGAGGATCCCATGCTGACTCAGGTCAGGAGAGGGAGGGACGGGAGGGTGTCAGGCTGTGAAGGTCAGGTTGGGTGACCAGGGAATGGGTAGGATGCCCAGATACAGGGGGTACCTTCTTCCCCTATCATAATGACTCCATAGAGAGCTACATAAACTATAAAGGTCATATTGGATGAGACATGAGAGCATTTCACTGGGTGAAGAAAGACACAAAAAGGATCATGGGTCAGGGGTGGCGTTCACAGGGTTTGAAAATCTGATTCTCTCCAGCCCAGACAATTCAGAGACCAGGCTCTTGGGGAAAATGCCGAGAGACTAGACGTGGTCAGTGTTCCCAGGTCAGGTGCGGGTGGAGTGGGAGGTACTGATCTAGGAAGGCAAGACGTCCGGGAGGTAGGTACCAATTTGGTGGGATTCCTCAGAAAACAGGTGGATGTCTGCTGCGGGGTAGGGAGCAGGCCTAGATAGAGTCACATTGGCCTCAGGTGTTCCGAGGTCAGGTGGGTGTGAAGGAAAGGAAGCCATCACTTGAACCCACGTAACAAAGTTGCTGTGATGGCTAGGGGTCGATGTGCATTTCTGGAGAGGTCAGACACACGCTCACCAAAATGGTGGCAGTGAAACTGTTAACAGGGGTTTGAGGGGGCCTGGTATATGTGGGAGGGGGTCTGCTGAGCCAAGGTTATTGTCGCTAGGGGGAAGAAGGGACCCCCGTCCCACCCCCTACTCCAGACACGGTCACAGGGAGAGCGATAGGGAAAATCCTCGGGTCAGAAGAGATGGGGAGGGGCTCTATGTGGTCAAGTGACCTCAGGTGTCCCCATGGCAGGCGTGCGCGTGTGCGTGGATCCTCCCCTGCAAGGGCTGACAAGCTCCCAGGCCAGGGGTGGGGCGCGTTGGACAGTCTCTGAGATGACGGGAGTGGTAGCATCGGGTCAAAAGGGATGTGTCTGTGTTTTAGGGGCCACCTGGATGTGATCACGGTCGCGTGGAGTCCGGGGAGCCCGACCCAGAAGATGACGGCGATGGGGGCGGGTCATCAGCTGGGGGCCTCGCCTGGGTCCGGGAACTGGGCTCCCAGGCCCCGAGGATGAGAATCCTCCGGAGCTCGCCGGCCCCACGCCCCCCGGGTCACCGTGACCCTCGCCCCGCGAGCCCACAACGGGGGGGACGGAGAGGAGGAGCGCGAGCGCCCCGGAAGCAGAGGCGGGGCCTGGCGGCGGGGGCGGGGCCTCCCGCAGCGCGCGCCCCGCCCCGCCCGCCCCCTCCCCCACGGCGCCGTGCTTACTGGGCCTGGGCCGCTGGGGGCTGATATCCAGGTTGAGGTCGATCCTCCGCCGGGCCTCCCGGTTCTCCTGCTTCAGCTTTGCTTCCAGGCGGGACAGCTTCTGCTCCAGGGAGGACGCCGCCATCTTCCCCGCCGCCACCGCCGCCGCGCACCGCCCGGCCGCCCGTCAGTCCGGCAGACAAACACCGCACTGCGCCTGCGCCCAGATGACCCCGCCGAGCCGCCGTCTCGCCCCGCATGGCGCATGCCCGCGGCGCGCACCCGCCCTTCCCCGCCTGCGAGCCTCCGCGCGTGCGTGCTTCGGCTCAGCCCGAAAGATGACGCCACCTAGAGCTCGAGGCAGGCAACGTGCAACCCCCCTTATCGCCACCACCGTGGTGCGCATGCGCCAATTCCCGAGCGCTCCTGGGAGAGGCGCTGCGAGGAAACCCGCCGTTCTAGTGAGGGCGGTGGGCGGGGAAAGCGGCGCGCATGCGTACGGAGGGAAAACCGTGTTCGCGCGCGTGGTTTCTGTGCCCGCGCGTTGTTGGAACCTCTTTCTCAAGTAGCGATCTACACCTGGTCTCCACGGCGGTGCCGCCTCAGCCCCCTCCTCGCTCTTCTGGTCGGCTTGGGCGTCGTTTCAGAATGCCTTCCTCACGAATGGTGCTTTATTAGGATTCCTCTTGTGTTTAACTGCCTCCTAACCTCCCGCTGGCAGCGGAGTGCCGGCTCCTCACTGTAATTAGGCTCCATCCGGAGCTCTTTCCCTTCTTTCCAGTCCCACCAGGCTCAGAGTTGGCTAAAGCCAGGCAGGAGGGGACGACCCTGGGCACCCGGTGGCGTGACCGCTGACCTCGGCGACGGGGTCAAGGTCAAGGCCAGAGTTCTTGGCCTTATCCACATGGAACCTCAAGTCGCCCCCTTCATCTCTCTCACATCTGAAACGTGAGCCCAGCGCCTGGACGTGCAGAATTCCTATCTGAGGACGGGCCCTCGGGTTAGATGCTCGGTGCCTGGGCCCCCGGCAGCCTAAACCACTCCTTTAAGTGGTCTGAGGGGTGCTGGGGAAATGTCCCATCTGGAACTCAGGTTTCCCCCAAGAGCAGCTTCCCTTTGCTCTTAGATGCCAGAAAGTTTCCTATTTTGCAGAGACATCTAGGAGGTGGCCAGGACCAGGCAGACTGTGCCGAGTGCCCTTCCAGCTCCTGGTCCAACGAGTGAACACTTTGGGATGAGTGTTCCAGGCTTGTCAGAACTCCAGTGGTGACGACTTGTGGGTGGACTGCACGCAAGTTAGGGTTATAGCTGAAATCTTTACCTTCCCCTCTTTCAGGTGGCCTTCTGTGCCTCTGCTCTGAGAACAAGAAACTCATCCTTGATTCTGGCACACGGGTGTTGCTTGGCCACATGAAATAAAAGGTTAATATTATGGCCGGGTACGGTGGCTCACACGTGTAATCCTAGCACTTTGGGAGGCCAAGGTGGGCGGATCATTTGAGGTCAGGAGTTTGAGACCAACCTGGACAAATTGGTGAAACCCTGTCTCTACTAAAATTGCCAAAAAAGCTGGGCATGGTATTTTCGGAGCCTGTAATCCCAGCTACTCGGGAAGCTGAGGCAGGAGAATTGCTTGAACCGGGGAGGCAGAGTTTGCAGCGAGCCGAGATCTCGCCACTGCACTCCAGCCTGGGCAAGCAAGACTTTGTCTCAGAAATAAACAAACAGACCAGGCGTGGTGGCTCACGCCTGTAATCCCAACACTTTGGGAGGATGAAGTGGGGGGATCACCTGAGGTTAGGAGTTCGAGAACAGCCTAGCCAACATGGTGAAACCCCGTGTCTACTAAAAACACAAAATTCAGCCAGGTATGGTGGTGGGTGCCTGTAATCCCACCTACTCCAGAGGCTGAGGCAGAGAATCACTTGAACCTGGGAATCAGAGGTTGCAGTGAGCCAAGATCATGCCACTGCACTCCAGACTCAGCAACAGAGCGAGACTCCATCTCGAAAAGACAAACAAAATAAATAAAAGGTTAATATTATTTACTTATTTTTAGAAACAGTATCTTGTTCTATTGCCCAGGCTGGAGTGCAGTGGTGCAATCACAGCTCAATGCAGCCTGAACCTCCTGGGTCCTGGGCTCAAGCAGTCCTCCTGCTTCTGCCTCCTCACATAAGGCCCACATCAGCACACCTGGCCAACTTTTTTTTGTATGTTTTTGTAGAGATGAGATCTCATTATGTTGCCCAAGCTGGTCTCAAACTGATAAACTCAAGTAATCCTCCCACCTCAGCCTCCCAAAGCGCTGGGATTACAAACGTGAGCCTCTATGCCTGGCCCTAATAAAAGGTTTGAGACAATGACAGGAGTGCACATAAGAGATCAAAACTAGGGGCGGGCGTGGTGGCTCACGCCTGTAATCCCAGCACTTTGGGAGGCTGAGGCAGGTGGATCACCTGAGGTCAGGAGTTCCAGACCAGCCTGACCAACATGGAGAAACCCCATCTCTACTAAAAATACGAAATTAGCTGGGTGTGGTGATGTGTACCTATTATCCCAGCTACTTGGGAGGCTGAGGCAGGAGAATCGCTTGAACCTGGGAAGTGGAGGTTTCGTTCAGCTGAGATTGCGCCATTGGCAACAGGAGCAAAATTCTGTCTCAAAAAGAAAAAGAGATCAAAACTAGAATTTGCATAATTATTATTTATTAAGCATCCACTGACATGCTCCCTCTCACAGGGAACAGTCAAGACCAAAGTCCCTGCCTGTCCTTGGAAAAAATGTCACCTATCTAGCAGGTGTCCTAACCCTGGAATCCGCCCACCTTAGGAAGTCCTTGAATATCTCTGTGGGGGAAATCTATCTGCTGCGTGAAGAGCTTTGTGTGTATTGTACACCAGCATTTTCCTGAGGAAGGAGGTGCCTGGTTTCATCAGTTTCTCAAAGGGTCTAGGACCTCAAAATGGATCAGAATTTAGATACTTGGATTTTTTTGGCGGGGGGCAGAGGTGGGGTCTTGCTATGTTGCCCAGACTGATCTTGAACTCCTAAGCTCAAGCGGTCCTCCTGTTGGCTTCCCAAAGTGCTGGGATTACAGGCATGAGCCATAGCACCCAGCCTTGATACCTTTACATCAGCATTTCCCAACATACTGTCCCAGGACACTTACCTACACCAGAACTACCTGGAACACTTACTTAGGAACAAACTCCTGGCCCCCATCCCAACCTCCTGAGTCAGTCTTTCACGGGTGGGGCCTGGGATATTTTGTTTTGCCCCAACTCCCTAGCTGATTTTGATGCTTAGCCAAATGAGAACCATTGTCCTGAGCTCACATATCCACGGCAAACAACTGTGTCTGTGTCCTCTCCTTGGGAGAGAACCCCAGATGTAAGTTGCTTTGTTTGTTGCATGGGGAGGGGGAGTGTTGGAAATCCCACTGGGATGTGTCCTTTCTCCCATATATGGCACGAATTGAGCTGGAATATCCAGGGAGAGGCAGCAGTTCTGATCTAGGGATGGGAACAAGGCCAGCCAGCCTGCCAGAGACACAGGTGTGGTTTTGGTCGGCGAATGCCATGACTGAGTTAATCCCTCCATACCAGGTTCCACCCCAAATCCGCAACATCCCGTCCCTCTTCCCAGACAAACCTACCCCAGATCCTGCCCGGGCCCCAGAAGGCTGACACGGTCTGTCCCTCCTCTCCTGGCCTGGACCCACTTGGCTTCCTGTCTTGGAAGACCATGGTTGAGACTCCAGGGAGGAAACGTTTTTAAGGCTTTACCTAAAACGACCCCACCCCAGGTTCATTCCTCCTCCATCTTGTCCCGCACCTCTGCCGGCAGACCCTGGTAAAGGGTGTCTTCCACCAGGAGTCCTGCCTTCTTGAGCCCCCCGCAGTTGCCAAGATCTTCTGGCAGCATCTCTAAACGGTTGCCTTTGAGCTCCAGGCGGATGAGGGCCCTGAGGGCACCTACTTGGGGCGAGAGCTGGGTCAGCTGGTTGTCGCCCAGAAGCAACGTCCGCAGCTTGCGGCAGAAGAAGAGCTCATCGGGCAGGGCATCCAGGGCATTGCAGGAGAGGGCCAGGTGCTGTAGGTTCTGCAGGAGGCCCACCTCGGGCGGCAGGGAGTGGAGCCCATTGTGGGACACATCCAGCAGACGGAGGCCCGAGCACAGGCCGAGCTGGGAGGGTAGGGTCTCCAGCTTGTTGTAGCTCAGATAGAGCTGCTCCAGGCTCCTGAGCTTGCGCACATGCTCGGGGACGTAGGCGATCTGGTTGTGCCACAGCCTGAGCGTGACCAGCTTTCGGCAGTGCTGGAAGCTGAGGATTTCCTCGATGGAGCGCAGGTGGTTGTCCTTGAGGTCAAGTTCCTGCAGCGCGCCCAGGCTGAACACCGCGTGGGGGATGCGCTCCAGCCCGCAGGCCACCAGCTCCAGCTCCCGCAACGCGGCCAGCTTCTTGAGGCTGTTCAGGGCCACCAGGCGGGCCCCATCATTGTGCAGGCTGAGCCTCTGCAGGTGACCGGCAACGTCGGTCACACTGGCCGGCACCTTCCCGGCATTGCTTCGGAGAGACAGCACCTTGAGCTGCTTCAGCTCACGGAGGCTCTCCAGGGTGGCCGCCCGAGCCAGCTCCTGGGGGAAGAGCCCCTCCAGGTGCAGCTCCTCCAAGCTGCGCAGCCCAAACACCCAAAGCGGCACCTCGCGGAGCTCCTCGCATTTGACACGCATCACCTTCAGGTGGTCCCGCAGGAAGACCTGCAAGGAGAAGGGTAGCCTGGCAGGCGAGTGGAGCAAGCTGAGCTCCTGCAGGTGCACCAGTTGCGACAGCCCTGGGGGGAAGGTGATATCGCAGATGGCCTCCAGCCGGAGCGACTCCACCTCACTGAGCTCGAAGACGGTGTCGGGCAGTCCCGGAAGCATGCAGAGGGCCAGCTCTAGCCGGCCCCCGGCGTTGCGCTGCAGCTTCTGCCGAAGCTTCTCAGGCGTCCACTCATGGTTGAGATTGAGCTGCTTTAGGCGGCTTTCGCTGACCTCAGACAGGAAGACGGCAAAGCGCTTGGAGTAGAGTGAGTCGTACTGATCGATGAGGTGCAGCATGAAGGCGAAGTCGTTCTTGACGTCAGGAATGTCCCCCATGCCAGTCTCCTCCCGCACGGAACGGAAGGAGTACTCCTTGAGGGGCCGATGGAAGAGCCAGTAGAGCGTGTAGATGCAGGTGAGCCCATAGATGCACACGAAGGAGATGTAACAGAAGGCCAGCTTGGAGAAGAGGTGGGCCTTGGTGTGGTTGCAGCAGAAGCTGGCGTAGCCTGTGACCTCCGACGTCTCCACCCTGCAGGCCACCAGGAAACTGATCTTCTCCACATAGACCAGGTTGTAGACCAGGATGGCCAGAAACTTACACACCTTCAGCACCGTCTGCCGGATGTACATGGTGTACAGGATGTCGCCCTCTTCCACATGCACGCGGAACTTCTTCACCTTCTCAAACAGTGCTTTGGCTTGCTCACCCTCCTTTTTGTCCAGCAAGGTGACAACCGGAGGCTCGGTCACCACCTTCTCTGGTTCCACCAGCACTTTCTCCTTCTCACTTTCCCCTGCCTTCCCTGGCCCAGCCCCTGCTGTGGCTGCTACAGTTGCTGTGGCCCGTCCGGCGGCGGCCGGGCCCTTCTGGTTCTCCCCAGAGACCTCGGACAGGGCCCTTGTGGTCCACGGAGAGTCGAAACACTTGCCCAAGATGGAGATGAAGTGTTCGATCTTGGAGCTGGTGCCAGGAAACTTGAACCAGAAGCTGGTGCAGACCATGAAGATGAGTGTGTGAATGACCACAAGATAGGGGAAGTACTTGGCGTACCAGTGCAAGGCCGTCTCATAGCATAGCTGGTTGATGAAGCTGTACTGCTGCAGGTCCAGGTTGTTCTTAAGGCCTTTAACCTCCTGCAGGGCCCCCATCTGCTCAGGGATCCCACGAGGCAGCAACTGCTGGCACGGGGCCTCTGATAAGTTCTCCTGGGGCTCATGATTGGGCAGACAGATGATTTTGTCCTGTGTCACCTGAGGAGCAAAAGAGAAAAAGGGGTGGTCATCCTAGCACTTTGGGAGGCCGAGACGGGCAGATCACTTGAGGTCAGGAGTTCAAGACCATCCTGGCCAACATGGTGAAACCCCATCTCTACTAAAAATACAATAATTAGCAGGGCATGGTGGTGGGTATCTGTAATCCCAGCTACTCAGGAGACTGAAGCAGGAGAATCCCTTGAACCCAGGAGGTGGGGGTTGCAGTGAGCCAAGATCATGCCATTGCACTGCAGCCTGGGCAACAGAGTCAGACTCCGTCTCAAAAATAAATCATTTTAAAAAGAGAGAGAATGAGGAAAATGGAGAAAAAAAGGCAGAAGGTAGGAGACCCCCCCGCCCCCCGCCCCCTCCTCCCCCTGTTTCTGACTGTCGCCAAGCCAGCTGTGACTTTGGAAGAGTTTTACTAAACCTTTAAGCACTGGTCTTGTTTTTTGTTTGTTTGTTTTTTTTTGACCAAGTCTCCCTCTGTCACCCAGGCTGCCGTGCAGTGGTGCGATCTTGGCTCACTGCAACCTCCCCATCCCAGGATCAAGCAATTCTCCTGCCACAGCCTCCTGAGTAGCTAGGGCTACAAGCACACACAACCACGCCAGGCTAATTTTTGTATTTTTAGTAGAGATGGGGTTTTACCATGTTGGCCAAGCTGGTCTCAAACTCCTGGCCTCAAGTGATCCCCTGCCTCAGCTTCCCAAAGTGCTGGGATTACAGGGGTGAGCCACCACAGCCGGCAAAGCACTGTTCTTTGTCTGAGAAAAGGAACCGGGTTGAATCATGTCCCCCCAAAAGATGTTGAAATTCCAACTCTGAATCCTTGTGAATGTGGCATTATTTGAGCTGCTTCAGGCGGCTCCTGTTTGGAAATAGGGTCTCTGCAGAGGTAGTCAGGTTAAGACAAAGCCTGTAGGGTGGGCCCAGTATGACTGCATCCTTGGAGAAAGGAAATTTAGACACAGAGAAAGACACATAGAGGGAAGATGACGTGAGGATACAGGGAGAGGCTGGGTGCGGTGGCTCAGGCTTGTAATCCCAGTGAATTCCGAGGCTGTGGGGGGGGGGGGTCAAGCGGGGGTGGTAGGGGAGGATCGTTTGAGGCCAAGAGTACAAGGTTACAGTGAGCTATGATTGCACCACTGTACTCTAGCCTAGGTGACAGAGCTAGCTTTAAAAACACTGTCTCTCTTTTGTTTTGAGACACAGTTTTGCTCTTATTGCCCAGGCTGGAGTGCAATGGCGCAACCTCTGCCTCCTGGGTTCAAGCAATTCTCCTGCCTCAGCCTCCTGAGTAGCTGAGATTACAGGCACCCACCAGCATTCCCAGGTAATTTTTTTTTTGAGGTAGGGGAGGTATTTTTAATAAAGACAGAGTTTCACCGTGTTGGCCAGGCTGGTTTTGAACTCCTGACCTCAGGTGATCCACCCACCTTGCCCTCCCAAAATGCTGGGATTACAGGCTTGAGCCACCATGCCCAGCAAAAATGCTGTCTCAATAAATAAATAAATAAATAAATAAATAAATAAGGCCAGGCGTGGTGGCTTACGCTTGTAATCCCAGTATTTTGGGAGGCCGAGGCGGGTGGATCACAAGGTCAGGAGTTTGAGACCAGCTTGGCCAACGTGGTGAAACCCCGTCTCTACTAAAAACACAAAAATTAGCCAGGTGTGGTAGCATGCGCACCTGTAATCTCAGCTACTCGGGAAACTGAGACAGGAGAATCACTTGAACCCGGGAAGCGGAGGTTGCAGTGAGCTGAGATCGTGCCACTGCACTCCAGCCTGGGTGACAGAGCAAGATTCTGTCTCAAAAAAAAAAAAAAACAAAAAAAAACGAGAGAATGTTATCTACAGCCAAGGAATGCCTGAAGCTACGAGAATCTAGGAAGGAGGCTTGGAAGATTCTCCCTCACTGTCAACTGGCACCTTGATCTCAAGACTTTTAGCCAACTGGAAAAGGATACATTTCTGGTGTTTAAGCCACTCAATCTCTGCTACTTTGTGACAGCAGAAGTAGCAAACTCATATGGCAACTGCAGTCCTTTCCTGATTCCAGGGATGAAATTGAGCATTATGAAAGTATGGCGCTGGGCACCGTGGCTCACACTTCTAATCCCAGCACTTTGGGAGGCTGAGGTGGGAGGATTGCTTGAGGCCAGGAGTTCGAGATCAGCCTGGGCAACTTAGCAAGACTCCTGTATCAAAAAGAAATTTAAAAATTAGCTGGGCATGGTTGTGTGTGCCTGTAATCCCAGCTACTCTGGAGGCTGAGGCAGGAGGATCCCTTGAGCCCAGGAGTTCAAGGCTGCAGTGAGCTATGATCATGCCACTGTTCTCCAGCCTGCGTGAGAGAATGAGACCATGTTTTTGTTTTGTTTTGTTTTTGTTTTTTGGTGGAGTCCCACTCTCTCCCAGGCCGGAGTGCAGTGGCAGGATATCAGCTCAGTGCAATCTCCACCTCCCAGGTTCAAGCAATTCTCCTGCCTCAGCCTTCCAAGTAGCTGAGATTACAGGTGTCTGCCACCATACCCGGCTAATATTTGTATTTTTAGTAAAGATGGGTTTTCACCATGTTGGCCAGGCTGGTCTTGAACCCCTAGCCTCAAGTGATACTCCTGCCTCGACCTCCCAAAGTGCTGGGATTACAGGTGTGAGCCACCAAGCCCAGCCTGTTTCTTTCAGAGCTGAGATTGTGCCACTGCACTCCAGCCTGGGCGACAGAGCAAGACGGTCTTCTTTCTCTGGCCAACACAGTGAAACCCCATCTCTACTAAAAATACAAAAATTAGCTGGGCGTGGTGACATGTGCCTCTAATCTCACCTACTCAGGAGGCTGAGGCAGGAGAATCACTTGAATCTGGGGGCAGAGGTTGCAGTGAGCTGAGACCATGCCACTGCACTCCAGCCTGGGCAACAGAACAAGACAAGACTCCTTCTCAAAAAATAAAAAATAAAAAAATAAAAAAAATAAAAGGTCGGGCAAGGTGGCTCACGCCCGTAATCCTAGCAGTCTGGGGGCCCATGCAGGCAGATCACTTGAGATCAGGAGTTGGAGACCAGCCTGGCCAACACTGTGAAACCTGGTATCTACTTAAAAACTATAAAAATTAGCCAGGCAGCCAGGCATGGTGGCTCATGCCTGTAATCCCAGCACTTTGGGAGGCCGAGGTGGGTGGATCACGGGGTCAGGAGATCGAGACCATCCTGGCCAACATGGTGAAACCCCGTCTTTAAAAAAAAAAAAAAAATTAGCCAGGCATGGTGGTGGGCACCTATAATCCCAACTACTCAGGAGGCTGAGGCAGGAGAATCACTTGTACCGGTGAGGTGGAGGTTGCAGTGAGCTGAGATCATGCCACTGCACTCCAGCCTGGGCAACAAAGAGAGATTCTGTCTCAAAAAAAGAAAAAAAAAAGGAATGGCATAGCAACATGGAGGACTCTGGTACTCCTGGCTCTGTGAGGTAAGGAAGATAAGTGGTATGGATTGGTTTCCGAGTGGGGCTCTGTCTTCAGCTTCCTTTCTCACTTTCTTGGGTGATGGGAAGGCTTCAGGACTTCCCCACACCCCTGCCCTGCCCCTCTGGTCATGCCCCCTTCCCAGGGGAGCCCCTCACCTGGAGGGTGCAGCCAAAGACCCCGATCATGAGCATCGCCACGGTGAGGTACTCGGCCAGCACGTCCCACCAGGGTTTGAGCACCTTGAATGCAGGCTGCTGTTCCGTGAACTGCTTGAACTCGGCCACTGGGATCATGCTGCCTGTGGGAGGGGCGAGACAGGGGGTGCAGAGACCCTCAGGATGGGAGGCTCTGCAGGGGGTCCCAGAGGAGCCAGACACGGGCAGGCCTGTGCTCCTCATCTGTCTGTGACCCTGCCTGCCCACACTTGCCTGAACCTCCGAGGTGTGTGCCCCCACTTCCTTCTTAGCCTGGCTTCGGTCACCCTCCACGGAGATGTCACCTCCTTCCCAGAACCAAGCAGCCACTCTTCCCCTCTGATCTGACTTGTTTGAGCACAGGAGCGGTAGTCCACAGCGCCACCACCCTCCGGCCTTATCGTGTGCCCCCTCCAAAGCCAGGCATCCCTCTCCCACCCCTGACACCAAGGCCTAAAAACATCTGCCCTGCTGCTCCCTGACCGCAGATGCTCAGCGTCTGGGCCAGCCCCGGCTCTCACCGCCACCAGACCTGAGAGCGTTCCAAGGCTCAAGACTTCCGGGGTGTGGGCCCCCCCACCCCCTCCAGGGGCGCTCCGCGCACCACCTCCAACCCCCAACTGGAAAAGCCGGCTGGAGCCTGGCTCTGATTACCAAGGCCCAGGGACAGGGAGTGGCCAAGCTGAAGGCTAGTCAGCCCTGGGGGACAGGGTGACGAGGACACCTGAGTTTCTACAGGGGCTACAGCCCAGAATCACAGGCAGAAACCAGAGACTGGGGCTCTGAGAGGCGGTAATGGGTGCCAGGATGTTGGAGGGGGAGGGGACTTGCAAAGGGAAAGCTGTCAGGTGACACCTACAATCAGCCCAGGGCTGTGCTGCCAGGCTCCTGGCTGGCCCACTCTGTCTGTTCCCAGGGTCTCCTTTTAGACCAAGGTATCATTATTGGAGATGCAGACAGGCCAGCCACAAGTCACACTGGTGCATGGGGCATGAGCTGAGATGTTGCTCTCTCAGGCAGGCAGCCACTTTCCCAGAGGCTGGAGGTGGAACAAGGAGGGTAGGGACCCCTAGACCACCCACTTCTGCCAACATCAAATTCCCCCAGTCCTGGGAGCCTCCTGTCCTTGTCCAGATAGATCATCTGTAACAGGCTGGACATGGTGGCTCACACCTGTAATGCCAGCACTTTGGGAGGCTGAGGTGGATGGATCACTTGAGGCTAGGAGTTCGAGACCAGCCTGACCAACATGGTGAAACCCACGGTCTACTAAAAATATACACAAAATTAAGAGGTATGGTGGCACACACACCTGTAATCCTAGCTACTTTGGAGGCTGAAGTGAGAGGGTCTTGATCCCGGGAGGTGGATGTTGCAGTGAACTGAGATCGTGCCACTGCACTGCAGCCTGGGTGACAGAGTGAGACTCCATCTCAAAAAACAAACAACAAAAACAAAAACAAAAAAACAAAGATAATCTGTAACTGGGCACAGGGCCAAGAAGGAGAACATCTGGCCCATCATGGGGTTCTCTCTGGCTCCCCACCCATCTCCCCAGGAAGAATCTAGGGAAACTCTGACCCCCTGACCCATGACTTAGCCAACAGCTCTGACACGTCTGAGCCTCCCTTTGCAGTTTCTGTGCCTCCCAAATACTTTGGGGTGACTTCTGGGTAAAAATAAGGTAGGATGCAGGCTCCACCCACCAGGCTAAAGGCCAGGCAGTACCCAAAGACCACATCCTTTTACCCCCTCAGAGGCCACTACTCTGGTCTGGGGGATCGGATAGGCAGGCAACGGGGTTGGTATAGCCTGCCCACACCGGGACTCACCATGAAGCCTAAAATGTCATGGGTCCCCTGACTTAGGCGGTAACTCACCCAGACCCAGCTATGTGCAAGGGGGTGCCCAGAGCACAGGGTCCCTCACACCACGGCCCGCCCCTCACATTCATTCACACTCCCTGCCCTACACAAAAAGCCAAGTATACTCTGGGAGGCCAAAGTGGGTGGATCACTTAAGGTTAGGAGTTCTAGAGTAGCCTGGCCAAGATGGTGAAGGAAAAATATATAAATTAGCTGGTCATGGTAGAGAATCTCTTGAACCGGGGAGACAGAGGTTACAGTCAGCTGAGATTGTACTACTGCACCCCAGCCTGGGTTACAGAGCAAGACCCTGTCTCAAAAAAAAAAAAAAAAAAAGGCCAGGCAAGGTGGCTCACGCCTGTAATCCCAGCACTTTGGGAGGCCGAGGCAGGCGGATCACATGGGGTTGGGAGTTTAAGACCAGCCTGACCAACATGGAGAAACCCCATCTCTACTAAAAATACAAAATTAGCCAGGTGTGCTGGTACATGCCTGTAATCCCAGCTACTCGGAAGGCTGAGGTGGGAGGATTGCTTGAACCCAGGAGTTAGAGACTGCAGTGAGCCATGAACCAGCCTGGGCAAGAGAGCAAGACCCTATCTCAAAAACAGAAAATGAAACACTACCGACTTGAGCTGGGCACAGTGGCTCTTGCCTGTAATCCCAGCACTTTGGGAGCCCAAGGTGGGCAGATCAGGAATTCGAGACCAGCCTAGCCAACATGGTGAAACCCCATCTCCACTAAAAATACAAAAACACTTAGCCAGGCATGGTGGTGGGCACCTATAATCCCAGCTACTTGGGAGGCTGAGGCAGGAAAATCGCTTGAACTCAGCAGACAGAAGTGCAATGAGCTGAGATCTCACCACTGCACCCCAGCCTGGACAACAGAGCGAGACTCTGTCTCAAAAATAAATAAATAAAGCCGGACATGGTGGATCACGCCTGTAATCCCAGCACTTTGGGAGGCCAAGGTGGGAGGATCATGAGGTCAGAAGATCTAGACTATCCTGGCTAACACAGTGAAACTCTATCTCTAGAAAAAAAAAAAATTAGCTGGGCAAGGTGGCAGGCACCTGTAGTCCCAGGTGTTCGGGAGGCTGAGGCAGGAGAATCACTTGAACCTGGGAGGCAGAGGTTGCAGTGAGCCAAGATCGCACCACTGCACTCACTGCAGCCTAAGCAACAGAGTGAGACTTGGTCTCAAAAAAAAAAAAAGAAAAAAAAAAAAGAAAAAGGTCAGGCAAGGTGGCTCACGCCTGTAATCCCAGCACTTTGGGAGGCTGAGACAGGCAGATCATGAGGTCAGGAGATTGAGACCATCCTGGCCATGGTGAAACCCCATTTCTACTAAAATTAAAAAAAAAAAAAATTAGCCGGGCATGGTAGCGTGTGCCTGTAGTCCCAGCTACTCAGGAGACTGAGGTAGGGGAATCGCTTGAGCCGGAGATAGGGGTTACAGTTAGCTGCCACTGTACTCCAGACTGGTGAAAGAGCAAGACTCCATCTCAAAAAAAGAAAAAAAGAAAAAAAAAACCTACTTACACTGGGGGCTGCAGAGGAAATCACACAAAACACACACACACACACACACACACACACACACACACACGAGCAGGGACCAACTTCCTGTCCTTGCCACCCTGGTGTGAGCTCCACCGACACCCATCCCAGGTGCACAGTCACAGACAAGAAGGCAGAAACACTCAGGGGACCGGGGGCAGCCACGGGGCTATCATTATCTGTCTCCATGACTCAAACTTGATCATCCCGAACCTGCCATTAAATTTCCACAGACAAGACAGGCTCCCACTTTGTCTGCGCAGGGCTGGTGGGAAGGTCCAGGAAGAGGAGCTCGAAGAATTGGGGCAGAGCCAGGGAAAATACAACCATGGGGATCACACTTAACTTCCTCCACCAGACACTCTCAACGCCTCATTTTATCCAAACTCAGGCAGCGTGCATTTGGGGACTTTGCTTTCCAGACTCAGGGAAGAGAAATAACTTGCTCAAGCCTCTGCAGTTCCAAGTGGCCTTCGAAGCCTGACCCATCCAAGCCCCAAGTCCTGCCTGTAGGATAGCAAGCACTCTGTTCCTTCTTGAGAGACAGCTTCTCACTAAAATACAGCATCTTGCTGGGTGCAGTGGCTCACGCCTATAATCCCAGCGCTTTGGGAGGCCAAGGTGGGCAGATCATTTGAGTTCATGAGTTCGAAACCAGCCTGGCCATCATGGTGAAAATCCGTGTCTACTAAAAATACAAAATTAACTGGCCACTGTGGTGGACACCTATAATCCCAGATATTGGGGAAGCTGAGGCAGGAGGTTGCAGTGAATCGTGATTCCACCACTGCACTCCAGCCTGGGCAACAGAGCAAGACACTATCTCAAAAATCAAATAAACAACAACAAAAAAGACACAGCATCTTTGCCAAAAGCACCTAAGAGCGGTGCTGCATTGCAGCAGGCCAGGCTGGGAGGTCTTGCCCGCTAAGACCATGTGGCCCCCACCAGCCCTGGGTCCACCCCTTCATGCCTCACGCCTCCTCCCTCCCAGGTCCTCCTCAAGCCACTTGCCTACAAAAAATGTGGTGGTGAGTTCCTGCTTTGGGAAGGGTGGGAGAGTGAGACCTTCCCCACCCACAGTCCATGCTAGAGGCAGGGAAGAAGGAAGAAGCATGGGACAGTTTTAAGCCCTAAGAGAGGTTTTGAAGAACACAAGTTCCAACCATTTTTTTTTTTTTTAAGAGATAGGGTCTTGCTCTGTAACCCAGGCTGGAAGTTCAGTGGTGCAATCATAGCTCACTGCAGCCTCGAGCTCCTGGGCTCAAGTGATCCTCCTGCCAACCCCTCCTGGGTCTCTGGGAGTGGAACAGCTGGAAGCAGCCTCTCCAGTAGATGAGACTATAGGTGTGCACTACCATGCCCAGCCAATTTTTGTATTTTTTGTAGAGATGGGGTTTCACTATGTTGCCCAGGCCGGTCTCGAACTCCTGAGCCCAAGTGATCCTCCTACCTCAGCCTCCCAAAGTGCTGGCATTACAGGCATGAACCACTCCACCTGGCCTCAGACTTTTTTTTTTTTGAGATGGAGTCTTGCTCTGTCACCCAGGCTGGAGTGCAGTGGTGCAATCTCAGCTCACTGCAACTTCCACCTCTCAGGTTCAAGTGATTCTCTTACCTCAGCCTCCCAAGTAGCGGGGACTACAGGCATGTGCCACCACGCCTGGCTAATTTATGTATTTTTAGTAGAGACGGGGTTTCACCATGTTGGCCAGGTTGGTTTCCAACACCTGACCTCAGGTAACCCGCCCACCTTGGCCTCCCAAAGTGCTGGGATTACAGGTGGTAAGCCACAGTCTCCAGCTGAGCCTCAACCTTTTATACGAAGGAGAAACTGAGGGTCTAGAGTAGGGGAGGGTGGCATCTTTGTAGCCCATCCTGGGCCAGGCCCCAGGCCTGTGGACTCCCAGCCGGGTCTTTTCCAAGCTGCCTCTGCTAAAAGACGTGAAGGTCTGGGACATCTATAAGTTCAAGAGCACCAGAGGTCAGGCTTGGTTGAACCCACCCAAAGTGGTAGGTTCTGGGGCTCTGAGGGGCTCCCGGGGATGAGTTGTCAATGTGTTCCCTGATGCCAAGGGGAAGGGAAAGTGGTTGAGACCCCCAAAGTCAAGTCCAGCCTGTTGATCTTCACCTTGAGACGTTGGCCAGGCCTGCCTGGCTCCCAGGACCGGCACCGCGTGGGTCAGGTTTCCCTTTGCCCGCGCCCGCACCCCCACCCAAACTCCTGGTGTGTCCGGGCGGCCCGCCCCGGCCACAGGGCCAGCGCACCTGGAGCGGCTCTGCCCTGGGACTCCCAGCCCGACTCCCACCCCGCCACCTCGGGGTGCCCAGAGGCAAAAAGCCACCTACTCACCGTTCCGGGAGAGACGCTGGGCCCAACTCCTGGGTCCCTGAAAGCGGCAGAGTGGAGCAGCCGGGACTCCCACAGAGTTCCCGGGCGGGCCGCGAGGGTGAGTCAGGGCAGGCGGGGACAGGAGCTCGGGAGCCGCCCCGTCCCGCCCCGTCCCCGGACGACTCAGCCCCGCCTCGCCGCGGGCGCGCCCAGGTCGACCCCGCTCCAGGCGCCGCGCGATCTGCGGGGTTGAGGGAAGTGAGTGGTCGTATCCCACTCTGTGGGCTCGGCGCTGGCGGGAGATGCAGGGGTCTTAGAACTTTGCAACTCTGCAGTCTGCCTGGATCCTGGCAGCAGGGGAAACTCAGAAAGCTGGAGACCCTGAACTCCCAAAGCCATTCTACCTTCTGGGAACCTAGTCTTACAGACCTTGTCAAGAAAGTGTGGCGGTCCGGCTCTGTGACTCGTGCCTGTAATCCCAACACTTTGGGAGGCCGAGGCAGAAAGATATCTTGGGCCCAGGAGTCTGAAACCAGCCTGAACAATATAGTGGGACCATAGCTCTACCAAAAATTGTAAAACCTACAAAAACAAAATTTTAAAAATTAGCCAGGTGTGGTGGTGTGTGCCTGTAGTTCCAGCTACTCTGGAGGCTGAGGTGGGAGGATCACCTGAATGTGGGAAGTTGAGAGGCTGCAGCGAGCTATGAGCATGCAACTTCACTCCAGCCTGGGTGACCAAGCAAAACCCTGTCTCCAAAAAAAAAAAGTGTGGAAAGGCTTCCTCCAGCTCCCCAAGGCCCAGTCACCTGGCCTTAAAGCCCAATCAAGGCACAGGTGACTTGAGTCTTCAGGTGCTGGGAGTGGAACTGGGAGAAGAGAGGAGAGGGGAGGGGAGGGCTTCGTCCTTGGAGCTCTGGCCATGGGGCAGGAACTGGGCTGAACCAATGGAAGTTGAATAGAGTGGGGATGCCCACCTGTCTAACCTTGTGACCTGCTCTCCAGGTGGGGGGTGGGGGACTACAGTGGCTAGAGGGCTCTCAGAGCCCAGCTTCCCTGCCTCCCCACCCCCACTCTGGCCACCCCACCTAGGGAGGCCTGAGCTGAGTCTGAGATGAGCAAACCTGTGGAGCTGGACCTTGATTGGCTCTTGGTCTGAAACACCATAGATATGTCTATGGCCATAACACCCTGAAAGTGCCTGATCTTGTCTGATCTTGGAAGCTAAGCAGGGTCAAACTTGGTTAGTACTTGGATGGGAGACTGCCTAGGTATACCGGGTGCTGAAGAGTTGGGCTGGGCATGGTGGTTCACACCTGTAATCCCAGCCACTTTGGGAGGCCGAGGTGAGCGGATCACCTGAGGCCAGGAATTAGAGACCAGCCTGGCCAACATGGTGAAACCGTCTCTACTAAAAATACAAAAATTAGCTGGGCGTAGTGACTCGAGCCTGTAATCCCAGCTACTTGGGAAGCTGAGACAGGAGAATCGCTTGAACACGGGAGGCGGAGGTTACAGTGAGCCAAGATCAAACCACCTCCCTCCAGCCTGGGCAACAGAATGAGACTCTGTCTCAAAACAACAAAACAAAACAAAACAAAAACCATCCATAGAAATGTTCCTACCTGGACTTAGGGTGGGAGAGGGAAAGTCATCCCTGACAGGGCAAAAGAAGTCCTGACATTGACCAGGTCTCAGAGAGCATGAGACCCGAAACTTCTAGGGTTGGAAACTCGTTAACTCAGGGATCCTCTGGGCAACACCACAGGGAGTCCAAAGACAAATGTTCCTCATACATTTAGTAGATCTTTAAGAACACCTGTTGCCTGTAAGCACCTGAAGCTTCCTTGCAGGACAAGATGAGCAAGGCTCCTGACTCTGTGAGTGCTTCGGTCCTAATGGGTGGGAGAGAGACACTAAGCTTGTAAACAAATGAAGGACACCAGGTGAGGTGGTTCATACCTTTAATCCCAGCAATTTGGGAGGCTGAACAAGGTGGGTGGATCGCTTGAGCCCAGGAGTTTGAGATCAGCCTGAGCAACATAATGAGATCCCATCTCTACAAAAAAATAAATAAATAAAAATGATAGAAAAATTAGTTGGGTGTAGTGGCACATATCTGTAATCCCAGCTACTCGGGAGGCTGAGGCAGGAGAATCACTTGAACCTGGGAGGCAGAGGTTGCAGTGAACTGAGATCGTGCCTTTGGCACTCCAACCTGGACAACAAGAAACTCTGTCTCAAAAAAAAAAAGAACAAGGTATTGCCAGTTTGTGACAACTGTTGTGTATATAAGAAAACAAGGTGAAAAGGTAGCAGGGGATAAGGGTTTCCTTGAAGATCTCTTTAAGGAATGGACCTTTGAGAAAGGTTGTCTCTCCTTTGGAGTGATTCTTCCTGTCTTCCTCTTTATTTTTTTGAGATAGAATCCTGCCCAGGCTGGAGTGCAATGGCATGATCTGGGCTCACTGCAACCTCCGCCTCCTGGGTTCGAACGATTTTCCTGCCTCAGCCTCCCAAAGTGCTGGGATTACAGGCATGCACCACCAAACCCTGCCTTTTTCTTCTTTTCCTTTCTCTGTCTCTTCTTTTTCTTCCTTCCTTCCTTCCTCTTTCTTTCTGTGCCCCTCGTCCTCTTCCCCCTCCTCCTCCTCCTCCTTCTTCATTCCTTTTTTTCTCCCTCTGTTGCCCAGGCTGGCATGCAGTGGCATGATCCTAGCTCACTGCAGCCTTGAACTCCTGGCCTCAGGTGATCCTCCTGCCTCAGTTCATCCTCCTGCCTCACCCTCCCAAGTAGCTGGGTCCACAGGCATGTACCACCACATCTGGTGAATTATTTATTTATTTATTGTAGAGATAGGGTCTTGCTGTGTTGGCCAGGCTGGTCTCAAACTCCTGGGCTCAAGCAGATCCTCCCATCTTGGCCTCCCAAAGTGCTGGGATTACAGGCATGAGTCACCACGCCCGGCCTACTTCCTGTCTTCTGAGAAGCTTCTTGGGATTCATCCCCCGGGGATTTGTTTGCAACCACATGCTGAAATAAGCTTTTTTTTTTTTTTTTGAGATGGACTCTTTCTCTGTCTCCCAGGCTGGAGTGCGGTAGTTCGATCTTGGCCGACTGCAACCTCTGCCTGCTGGGTTCAAGTGAGTGTCCTATCTCAACCTCCTGAGTAGCTGGCACCACACCTGGCTAATTTTTGTATTTTTAGTAGAGATGGGATTTCATCACGTTGGCCAGGCTGGTCTCAAACTCCTGACCTCAGGTGATTCGCCTGCCTTCCTCAGCCTCCCAAAGTGCTGGGATTACAGTCCTGAGACACCACGCCCGGCTTCAGTATTTAGAAGTATTTAGAAGCTACTACCCAGCTTCTAAGATTTTAGAATGTAAGATAGCTATTACTTTGTAACAAATTACCCCCAAATTTACTAGCTTAAACAAAGTATGTATTGTCCCTGTGCAGTGGCTCACAACTGTAATCCCAGCACTTTGGGAGGCCAAGGTGGGTGGATCACTTGAGGCCAGGAGTTCGAAACTGGCCTGGCCAACATGGCAAAACCCCATCTCTACTAAAAATACAAAATTAGCTGTGCATGGTGGTACATGTCTGTAATCCCAGCTACTTCGGAGGCTGAGGCAGGAGACTTGCTTGAACCTGGGCGGTAGAGGTTGCAGTGAGCTGAGATTGAACCACTGCACTCCAGCCTGGGCAGCACAGCAAGATTCTGTCTCAAACGAAGAAACTCACACCTTAAAAATATATATGTATTTGTTATTTATGTATTTTTCTTTTACAGATGGGGTGTCCTTATGTTTCCCTGGCTGGCCTCAAACTCCTGGGCTCAAGGGGATTCTCCCATCTTAGCCTCCCCAGTAGCTGGGACTACAGTCACCTGGCCCTCACCTGAGCCAGTGGCTACGCTGGGTAGTTCATCCAGCATCCCTCCCGGCCTGTTCCAAGCAACCACTGATGTGCTGTCTGTCACTACAGATTAGCTTGTGTTTTCTAGAATGTTCTATAAATGGAATCATACAGTGTGTGCTTTTTGTGGCTTCTTTTGTTCGGCGTGCTTTTGAGATTAGTCCCTGTTTTGAGCGTAGCTGTAGTCTGTTCCCTCCTACTGCCAAGTTTCAGTCCATTGTAGGGGACACTTTGATTCATGTTACTCATCCCTCTGTGGATGGAGGTTTTGGGAGTGTTTTTATAAGAGGGCAGAGTCCAGATCCCAATTAATTACAGGGTGGGTTTCGTGTACCCTGGAGGAACCCTTGCATCATAGTCAGAAGACAGGAGAGGCTGAGTGAGGTGGCTCCTGTCTGTAATCCCAGCATTTCAGGAGGCTGAGGTGGAAGTGTCACTTGAGCCCAGGAGTTCGAGATTGGGCTGGGCAACATAGCGAGACCCTGTTTTTCTACAAAAAATTTAAAACTTAGCCTGGTGAGGGGGCAGGGAAGGAAGATAAAAAAAACAAACTTAGCCTGGCATGATGGGGTAGCCTTTAGTCCCAGCTACTTGGTTTTTTTTTTTTTTTTTTCCTTTTGGGATGGAGTCTTGCTCTGTCACCCAGACTGGAGTACAGTGGCGCAATCTCAGCTCACTGCAACCTCCGCCTCCCGGGTTCAAGCGATTCTCTTGCCTCAGCCTCCCGGGTAGCTGGGATTACACGTGCACACCACCATGCCTGGTTACTTTTTGTATTTTTAGTAGAGATGGGCTTTCACCATGTTGGCCAGGCTGGTCTTAAACTCTTGACCTCATGATCCGCCTGCCTCAGCCTCCCAAAGTACTGGGATTACAGGCCTGAGCCACTACGTCCAGCATATTTTGTTTTGGTTTTGAGAAGGAGTCTTGGTCTGTCATGCAGGCTGGAGTGCAGTGGCATGATCTCAGCTCACTGCAACCTCTGCCTCCTGGGTTCAAGTGATTCTAGTCCCTCAGTCTCCCGAGTAGCTGGGACTACAGGCATGTGCCACCACATACAGCTAATTTTTTGTATTTTTAGTAGAGATGAAGTTTCACCATGTTGGCTAGGCTGGTCTGAAACTCTTGTCCTCAAGCGATCCACCTGCCTCAGCCTCCCAAATAGTCTCAGTTACTTGGGAAGCTGAGGTGGGAGGATCATTGGAGCCTGGGAGTTCGAGGCTGCAGGGAGCTGTGAAGCTGTGATGATCATGTCACTGCACTCCAACCTGGGTGACAGAGTGAGACACTGTCTCAAAAATAAATAAATAGGCCAGGCGCTGTGGCTCATGCCTGTAATCCCAGTACTTTGGGAGGCTGAGGTGGGCGGATCACAAGGTCAGGAGTTTGAGACCAGCCTGGCCAATGTGGTGAAACCCTGTCTCTACTAAAAATACAAAAATTAGCTGGGTGTGCTAGCAAACACCTGTAGTTCCGGCTACTCAGGAGGCTGAGGCAGGAGAATCACTTGAATCCGGGAGGCAGAGGTTGCAGTGAACCAAGGTCGTGCCACTGCACTCCAGCTTGGGTGACAGAGCAAGACCTGGTCTCTACATAAAAAAATAAATAGGAGGGCAGGGATCCATGTAGGTGGATGTGACTTGGGAGGAGGCAGTGGGTGTGGGTGGGTAGACAGGGAACCAGACTGATGTCATGCCACAAGGGGTTCACACTCGTGATCATTGGTAAACTGAGGGAGAAGATAAGGCCTAGAATTATCCAATCCAGAGGCCAAAGCAGGATATTCAGTTCTGCCATTTTTCTCTGCCCTCCCTTTCTGCAACCTCAAATGGGCGCAATTTTCCCCACCCCACCCCAGTTCACCCAATGCCAAGTTGCATTATCTGTTTCCTGTGCATGGAAGCCCCTGAGGTTCAGGAGGGAGTGAACTGTGCATATGAGCTTTCAATGGGGTGTTGATGGGGCAGAGGGCGATGGTTTTCTGGAATAGGGTAAGGAGTGGCTGTGAGTCTGAAAAGATGAGACATCCAGGCGGAAAGCTCATGGAGGCCGTATGAGGAGGGGACTTGGGCAACAGAGGTGACAAAGCCAGACTCTCCTTATATGGAGAGGGAGCTGAGGAATGGCTGTCTCCACCTTCTGGCTCCCACCCTCTTCATGCCACAGTCCTGGAGCACAGCTCTCCAGCGGAGTCCCCTGCTCTAGCTGAAGTCACTAACAAGACACTTCCCACTTGCTCTGGCTGGGCTGGGACACTTGTACAGGATATTCTCTGCCCTTCATGAACTTGTTTTTTTTTTTTTAGACAGTCTTGCTCTGCCACCTAGACTTAGACTGGAGGGCAATGGCACGATGTTGGCTCACTGCAACCCCCCGCCTCCCGGGTTCGTGATTCTCCTGCCTTAGCCTCCCAAGTAGCTGGGATTACAGGTGCTCCCCAGCATGCCCAGCTAATTTTTGTATTTTTTGGTAGAGATGGGGTTTCACCATGTTGGCCAGGCTGGCCAGGAACTTTTGAGTCACTGATCCGCCCGCCTCGGCCTCCCGAAGTGGTGGGATTACAGGCGTGAGCCACCGCACCTGGCCTTAGGTACTTGTTTTGACATCTCCCAGGTCGACATAACCTTGTCCTCCGGAAGCCCAGCTCTGCCAGGAAGCGTCTGCTGACTTGACCTCCCTTAAGCTGGGAGGGTGTGGAGGGTGGGGGTGCTCTACCCTGCAAGATGCCTGGGTCACCTCTCACTAGATTCTGTGTCTCCTGTCACTCTCCCTCCTAGTCCTCCTTTCTTTCTCTCTCCCCTAAAGTGTGGGGTCTACCTTGCATCCCTGAAATTCCCAGGGCAGCATTCTCCTAGCAGTCCCCCGAATCCCCAACCAGATAAGGGGTTTCCTGGGGTCTGAACACCTTAGGGTGTGAGGGGAGCAGCTGCCCTCCAGAGACCCTGGGCGGCCTGGCTTTCGCAGACGCGAAGGACAGGACAGTGCCAGGGCCACTGAGAGGCCGGATTGGTCGGTGGGCCAGCGGCACGGTGGTACCGCCTCCTGGTTGCCAGGGCCCAGCCTATCCGCGTCCAGACGGTCCTTAGTCGCCAGGTGGTTGTGGTGTAGGTCGGGGCAGGTGTATGTTGGGGAGGACAGTGGAGGACCTCAGGGATTTGCTCCCAGTCCCAGTCGTTGGCTCTCTGGGGTCCTCAGGCGCAGCTGGGGAAACAGGCTTCTCCGGACGGCAGAGAAGCCGCCCCTCTCTCCAACGCGCGCTTCTCCCCCATCCCCCTCGGCGCGCTTCCGCCGGCCGCGCTCCCGGGTCCGGATCGAGCGCGCGCCCCCGGCTCCCCCGCCCGCGCCCGAGGGGCGGGACCGGCTCGGCTCCCCCGGCGCCGCCGCCTGCAGCCCCCTCCCCTCGCCTCACCTCCTCGCCGCTGGCGGCCGCAGCATCGCTCCGGCCCGGACCCCACCCCAGGAGACCCTGCGAGGAGCGGCGGGAGGCCGGAGCCGGAGGTGAGCGCGACGCGAGCAGGTGGAGAGGCCCGGCGCGGGCCAGGCCCGGCTGGGGGAGGGGTCGGGCCCGGACGCAGCTCTTTGTCTCTCGGAGCCCGTTCGCGGGCAACGGGGCCGCTCTGCCTCCCGGCAGGTGCTGGCATCCCTCGGGGTGGCTGGGGGAGGCCGCTGGAGGGTGGCGGGGAGACCTGGGGGTGCACTTCGGTCTCCCGCATCTGGAGCTTGTGGCAGTCCCCTGCTCTAGAGGCTGGCGGTCTGGATCCCTGAGGGGGCGAGGGGTAGGGGTGTGGAGGTCGGTCCTGAATTGGAGCTGAGGCGGGGGAGGTGGCGGGCTGGGCCTCTCCGCTTTGGGGAAAAGCGGTGGGGGTTGGGACTTGGGGACAGCGAAGAGCAGCGGGGCTGGCGAGTGGGTGTGGGTGCGTGGGAGCCGAGCGGATGGAAGCCGAGGCCGAGGTTTGGGTGTCCATGGTTGGTGATGCTGGGAAAGGGCATCGAGGTGCCAGGGTCCAGGTGTCTGGAGGCGGCATAGCTGTCCAGAACCTGGGATGAGGACCGGTTTGTCTCTTCAGGTGCGAGATGGACAAGAGGGACAAGGCGAAGGCAGGGGGCGCCGCGCGGACGCCAGCTGCTCGCCCTCCTGGACTTCTGACCCCCAGGCCTCCAGGCTCTCCTCGACTGCCTCCCCCAGTAACCCCTGCAGCCCTCCGAGTTCTGGGAGCTGCGGAAGCTGCGGGGCGAAGGCGTCTGGCAGAGCGAGCCGGGGGCACCGGCGGGACCACTCTTCCGGAGTCTGCTCCCAGGGCGGGACCAACTCGGAGTGCTGGGACAAGTTCTCGGAACCCAGGTACCCCAGCCTCCTTCCTCAGCTCCGACCCCATCTTCCCTCCCCATTGCTCTTACTACCTGCCCCGTCCCCCCTCCACCACCACCACCTCTCCGGGGCACCTTTGACTTGGCCTTCTCCCCGCAGCCTCCAGACCCCCAGCCTCTGGGAGAGGCGAGCGTGTTCCTCCTGCCAAGAACACCAGCCCAGGTCCTGTTTCTAGCCTAGGGCGTGCCAGCGGGACCACCAGGTAATGTGCTTCCTCTCCCTCAGTCCCCCAAGCCAGGGTTAGCATCACAGAGTCTAGAACCTTTTATTTTACACAAGTTGGGGCATGGGAGCACTTGTGTCCAGGTCGCTGGGCACAAATTGGGTGAAATCCATTATTGGTCATCAGAGAGGACGCATGCCCATTTCACAGATGGGAAAATAGAGGCTTGGGAAGCCAAGCAAGGACCTAGGGCTCTACCCTGAGCATGGCCACTTCTGTCTCCAGGCCAGGCCCTCTTGGCCAGAAGGGACTCCGGACCCCAGCAGAGGAAACTGTGGCCAGAGGAAAAGCTACGGAGGCTCCCAAAAGGAGTGCCCTGAGCGCTGGGGCACGGAAAGGTACGTGACCTGGAGAGGAGTGGGGTTCCTGGCAGCAAGGGGGGCCGGCTCAGAGGTATCGGTGACCCTTGGCCTTCTACTTTTTCTCCAGACACTTCTGGGTCTACCCCAGGTACCCCCTCCCCGGCCATGGCCCGTCGGTCCCGGGCTGTGGGCACCGAGGTGGGGCTCCCCCGGCCAGCTCCGAGTGCCCGGCCACGGCCCCCAACAGAGGGCCCCCGGAAATCAGTGAGCAGCGCCTCAGAGCACAGTACCACCGAGCCAAGCCCGGCTGCCAGGAGGAGGCCCAGCGCCGGTGGGGGTCTCCAGAGGCCGGCCTCGCACCCCCTGAGCTCCAGCACCACCCCTCTCTCCTCCCCAGCCCGTTCTGGGCCCTCAGCCCGCGGAACACCCAGGGCTCCTGCGCATCCCAAGTCGAAAGGACTCCAGGCTCTGCGTCCCCCGCAGGCCACACCCTCAAAGAAGGACTCAGCCCCAGCACTGGGCCCTCTTTCTTCCTCTCATTTGGCCACACCCTCTCCACCGGGTACCAAAGCGAGACCTGTACCACCTCCCTGCAACGCGGCCACTCCCCTGCCAGCGACCTTCCCTCCCTCTCCACCAGTCACTCCCCCTCCTCCAGCCTCGCTCCAAAGTCAGGCCCTGCCCACCCCGCCGGCCACGCCCCACCCGCAGAACCTTACCTGTCCGCTGGCCACGCCCCCTCCTCTAGCCCCTCCTTCTCCCTCTGCTCCACCCTCTCTGCAGACCCTCCCCTCACCACCAGCCACGCCCCCCTCTCAAGCTCCACCCACAAAGCCGGTTACATCCTTTCCAGAAGCAGGCTTGTCTCCCCTGGCCACAGCCGCTTTTGTGGCTCCATTCTCTCCATCAGTTTCATCCCCTCTGCAGAGTATGTCCCCCACCCAGGCTAATCCGGCGTTGCCCTCTCTTCCGACTCTCCTCTCTCCCTTGGGCACACCTCTGTTAGCCATCTCTCCTCTACAAGACCCTGTTTCTCCCCCAACATCTCTAGGGAATCCGGCCTCTATCCTGGCCACAGTCCCTCGGCCAGGCCTTTCTGCTCTGACCACGTCCCCTCCGCAGGCCAGTCCTTCCCCATCGCCCCACCTTCCCCAGGCCATGCCCCACACTCTGGCCACTCTTACTCCGCAGAACTCTTCACTTCTGGCCACATTGCCTCTGCAGGCCTCTCCCTCTCCTCTGACCACAGTCTCTCTGCAGGATCCTCCTCTAGTTTCTCCCTCTCTTTTGGCCCCACCGCCTCTGCCGGCCCCGCCCTCACCCCTGGCCCCGCCCCACCCACAGACCCCACCTTCTCTGACCACGCCCCCTATACAGGCCCCGCCCTCTCTCCAGACCATTCACTCAATACAGGTTCCACATTCTCTGACCTCACCGTCTCTGCAGGCACCTTCCTCTCCAGGTTTGTCATCTCTGCAGGCCACAACTTCTTTAGGCTCACCCCGTCTGCAGGCCACACCTTTCCTGACGATGTCCCCTAGTCAAACCCAACCTTCTTTGACCTCGCCCCCTCGGCTGGACTCTACTCCTCCTGCTTCACCCCCTCGGCAGGCTCCATCTTCTCTGGCCTCCCACCCTCCTCAGGCACCTCCCTCTTCCCTGATCATGCCTATTATGGAGACCCAACTTTCCCTAGCCTCGCCCTCTCTGCAGGCACCTCCTGCTTCCCTGACCACGCCACCACTGGAGAACCCACCTTCTCTAGCCCCGCCCCCTCTGCAGACAGCTTCTTCTTCCCTGTCCACACTCCATCTGGAGACTCCGCCTTGTCCAGCTCCACTCCCTCTGCAAGCAACACCTTCCCCATTGACCACGCCCCCTCCGGAGACCCCATCTTCCATAGTCCCGCCTCATCCACAAGCCCCACCTGCTCTAGTCTCACCCCCTTTGGAGGGCCTGCCCTCTCCTCCTCTGTCCCCTTTGGCCACGCCCCCTCCACAGGCCCCATCTGCCCTGGCCTTGCGTCCTCTGCAGACCTCTCCCTCTCCCCCTGCCTCACCTCCTCTGTCTCCCTTGGCCACACCCTCTCCACAGGCCCCAACTGCTCTGGCCACGTTCCTTCTGCAGGCTCCTTCCTCTCTCCCTGCCTCTCCCCCAGTGTCTCCTTCGGCCACGCCCCCTCCACAAACCCCACTCCCTCTGGCCGTACCTCTGCAGGTCCCACCCTCTCCCTATGTCTCCCCGACAAGGTCCCCTTTGGCCACGCCCCCTCGACAGGCCCCACCCCCTCTGGCCGCGCCTCCTCTGCCGGTCCCGCCCTCTCCCCCTGCCTCGCCTCCAGTGTCTCTTTTGGCCGCGCCTCCTCTGCAGGCTCCTCCCTCTCCCCCTACCTCACTCCCTGGGCAGGCCCCTTTCTCTCCCTCCGCCTCACCCCCAATGTCTCCTTTGGCCACGCCTCCTCCACTGGCCCCTCCCGCTCTAGTCGCGCCCCTTCTGCAGGTCTCTCCCTCTCCGCCTGCCTCACCCACCCTGCAGGCCCCACGCCGTCCCCCAACCCCGGGTCCAGATACCTCCGTCTCGGGTCCACGGCTGACGCTGGCGCTGGCCCCTGGCCCGCCACCGCCGCCCTCGCGCAGCCCGTCCAGCACGCTGAGCGGCCCGGACCTTGCCGGCCACAGCAGCAGCGCCACGAGCACTCCGGAGGAGCTGCGTGGCTACGACAGCGGTCCCGAAGGCGGTGCCGCAGCCTCCTCGCCCCCCGACGCAGAGCTCGCCGCCTGCCACCCGGCCGCCTGGAGCCGAGGCCCTGCTCCACCGCTGGCGCTGCGCGGAGCTCCAGGTAAGGGGCACCTCAGACCCGGCCCGGCTGTGAGTGGGGGTTGGAGGCGGGGCTTCGCAGCTCGTGGTCGGGACATCTGGGTCCGGGGTGAAGCTTAGACAAGGGGGCGAGATCTTGAGACGGGGGCGTGGCTTATCACGCCCACGGCCCACCTGGCGTCTCTCCCCGCAGGTGCGCAGCTGCCGTGGCCTCCAGCTGCCGGACCAGGCTCTGCTGAGGGTCTGTGCACCATTTACGAGACTGAAGGGCCCGAGTCGGCGACCCCTGCCCCAGGCGCCCTGGGTCCGGGGCCAGGGCCCGGCGCAGACGGTGGGAAGGCGGCCGCTGGGGCCGGGGCGGGGGCGTCCTCCCGGAGCCCGAAGCAGGCGCGCCTGGGCGAACTGCCACTGGGGGCGCTACAGGCGAGCGTCGTGCAGCACCTGCTGAGCCGGACGCTGCTTCTGGCGGCGGCCGAGGGTGCCGCTGGCAGCAGCGGCGAGGGCCCAGGAGGCGCGGGTGGTGGAGGCGTCACGGGGGGCGCCCGAGCTGCACTCAGCGACGCGGAACTCGGCCGCTGGGCAGAACTGCTGTCTCCCCTGGACGAGTCCCGTGCCAGCATCACCTCGGTCACAAGCTTCTCTCCGGACGATGTGGCCTCCCCGCAGGGTGACTGGACCGTGGTGGAGGTGGAGACCTTCCACTGAGCCAGACCACAGCCCCCGCCTGCTACATCCCACCCCTGCCTTAGAATCTGCTCCTCCGGCTACGCCTGTTTGTCTTAGACCCCGCCTCCACTGCCCTGGAGAAACGCTCGGTGGATCGGTCTCAGCCCCCTAGAGCCTGAGTCTTGCGGCCCAGGCTCCACCCTTGCCTTTGGCCTCGAAGGCTCGAGACCTACCCACAGCTTTGGCGTAGGCCCTCCTCTCGAGCTCCGCCCCTTTGGTCTAGGACACACCCCCTTTCCCCGAGCCCCGCCCCGTGTCCAGTGTATTGCCCACCCCGCACAGCCTGAGTTTGCAATAAAACTGGGGCACCGGGGCCTGCACACCTTCTCTGTCGCCTCGAGGGCCGGGGCTGGGGGCCTCCAGGGGTTGAGCGGCGCGGGGGACTAGGCCAGGTAAGGCCTTGCTGAGGGCTGTGCGAGAACCGGTTGGAGCTCTGGATAAAGAGCGGTTTTCCTCTTGTGGGAGAGAAGGGGCAGGCTGGGTGGGGCTAGGGCGGGTCCCGGCGAAGTCCGAGCCATCTGGTGCGGTGCACCCATCCACGTGTGTGAACTTAGGCTTCTTGGTGTCCGACTTCCGGTGGAAACGTTTGGCGCAGGAGGGGCCTGGCTGGGGCTGTGCGCCAAAGTAGATGAGCCAGTGTGTGGCCGAGATGAAGGAGCGACTTAGGAACACTTTTCTATTTTATTTATTTATTTTTTATTTTATTTTATTTTGTTTTTGAGACCGAGTCTTGCTCTGTCACCAGGCTGGAGTGCAATGGCGCGATCTCAGTTCACTGCAACCTCTGTCTCCCGTGTCAAGTGATTCTGCTGCCTCATCCTCCCAAGTAGCTGGGACGCACGTGCCACCATGCCCAGCTAATTTGTGTAGTTTTAGTAGATACGGGGTTTCACCATGTTGGCCAGGATGGTCTCGATCTCTTGACCTAGTAATCCGCCCGCCTCGGCCTCCCAAAGTGCTGGGATTAGAGGCGTGAGCCACCATGCTCGGTCTATTTGTTATTCTTTTGAGACGAAGTTTTGCTCTGCTTGCCCAGGCTGGAGTGCAATGGCGCAATCTTGGCTCACTGCAACCACCACCTTCCGGGTTCAAGTGATTCTCTTGCCTCAGTCTCCCGAGTAGCTGGGATATAGGCGCGTGCCACCACACCCGGCTAACTTTTGTATTTTTGGTAGAGACACGGTTTCACCGTGTTGGCCAGGCAAGTCTCAAACTCCTGACCTCAGGTGATCTGCTGGCCTTAGCCTCCCAAAGTGCTGAAATTATAGGTGTGAGCCACCACACCTGGCCTGGAACACTTTTCAAACTCGATGGGGGAACAGGTGGGAAGCTCAGAGGGCACCGAGGCAAGGACACGGGCCCCTTCCCATGGCCCCTCGGCAGGTGTAGGGTCCCGGGACAACTGCTGTGGTAGGGGATTGCAGGACAAAGTGGCCTCTCCCAGGGCTGGGTGGGAGAAGGGGTAGTCCTCACACTGTACCTTTTCTCCAGGTGTCCTCGAAGTGCCACATGGGTCATCCCACCTCCAGGGGCATCCTTTCCCTGTCACCTTCCTCAGGCATTATCAGATTCCCAAACGTCTTCACGGGCCCCTTCTAATCAGTTTCCTGCCCTTCCTCCCCCAACTAACCCCAACTCTAACCCCCATCTCAGTCACCTTAACCCTGGAGCCTCTCAGCCCGAGCCTGGTCTCTCCCTGTTCCCAACTGCCCCTGCAAAGAGCTCCCTAGATAGGCCTTTCTTCCCCTCCCCTGCCCACCAAGTCTCCTGCATGACACCAAGAATGATGGCACATCCCCAGGTGGGTAAGAAGACAGAGTGGGATCTGACATTGGGCCCTCAGCCCTGCCTCTGCCGCTGGACCCAGTACCCTTATGCCCTCCTGTGGCTGGGTTCCTGTCAGTCACAGACCAGCAAGCTCTGTCTGTCCCCATCTCAGAGAAGGCAACTTCCAGCCTGGGGTCTGAGGAGAAATGGGCTCTGGCCTGGAGGGGCACTGCCACCTGCACCCCTGGGAACTAGAGGAGGAGTACGCCAGCATAGTCCCTCGGTCGAATTCAGAGTTTTGTGGCAAATCATAGAGAGGTCCCCTCAAGCTGGGCCCTGGTGGGGGTGGGGACCTGGGTGTCCTTGTTTCCAGACTCTGGAACAAGCCCAAGGCTGACTCCTGACATGCTGGGCATCCAGGGGCTCAAGGTCAGCTGCCAGGAAGGACAGGAAAGAACCTCAGATGGTTCCTCTGGGGTCCTGCCCCAACCTGGGGAGACAGCAGGGGTGGAATTACCGTGGGAGCAGGAGGCATGGGCAGACTGTCAGGGTCTCAGGGTTACATCTGTACCATGCGTGTGCCAGGAGAGCTGTCACATGATAGGACAGTGCGTGGGACAACCAGGGTCATGTCCTCTGCCTGGCTGTCATGGGGGCATGGGGCACTTGGCATAGGGGCAGGAGTACTTTGTGGACCCACACTGGGTGCAGAGGGCAGGCCCTGGCTGGCATCTGCCTGAACCCAATTAAGCTTCTGCCTCTAGGGGCCAGGCTGGGTGGCTCATGCCTGTAATCCTAGCACTTTGGGAGGCTGAGGTGAATGACACCAGTGGTAAGGAGTTTGAGACCAGCCTGGCCAACATGGTGAAACCCCATCTCTACTAAAAATACAAAAAAAAAAAAAAAAAAATAGGCAGGTATGGTCACAGGTGCCTGTACTTCCAACTACTCGGGAGGCTGAGGGAGGAGAATCACTGGAACCTGGGAGATGGAGGTTGCAGTGAGCTGAGGTCATGCCACTGCATTCCAGCCTGGGTGACAGAGTGAGACTCTACGTCTCAAAAAAAAAAAAAAAAGTTTCTGCCTCTAGGAAGCTTTGCTTTGCCACTCCTGACCTGGCTCTGTCCTCCGCCCCCTCCCTGCCACCGCTGCCCAACAGCTGGGACTCTGCCACAGCTCTGTGGGGAACCCTACAAAGGACTCTCTTTCTGTCCCCCACTCACTGTCCTCCCTGCACTAGCCTCCCTCACAGACTCTGTGGTCCATCTGATGGGCTCCCCATAGCCCCCAGTCCAAAGCCCCAAATCCCTCTCCTGATGTGAGCAGTCCTTTCTTGATCTTGCATGCCCAGGCTTTCCTGTTCCTCCTTCCTGGGAACCGTATGCCTCCTGCTGGTTTGATCTTCATGCTTTTTTCCCTGGAAGAGGTCCTGATACCACCTCCTCCAGGAAGCCTTCCCTCATCTCCCTGCACATTTGTCTACTGAGCACTTACCACATTAATGCAAGCTCCCCCCTGCCCAGTGCCTGTCTCCTCTGCTCTACTAGAGACCCCCTCAGAGCCAGGCACAGGGCAGAGCACCCCAGGATGCCCTGGAAGTGTGAGCAGAATGCATGCAACTGGGTCCTGTGCTTCCTGAAGCCCAGCAGTTTGGCGTGCCTCTCTCTCCTTCAGGAGAGGCCCAAGTTCATTCACCAAGGTGGGAAACCAGGCCCTGCCCCTGAACTGAATGCCCTTCTGTCCTCTCTCACCCCCATTCTATGAGACTGTGGGGAGCTCCCGAGGGCAAGGACAGCCCCGCCTTCCCTCAGCATGGTTTTCAGTCCCAGGTCTGGGGACCCACCGCTGCTTGTGATTCTCCTCCCAGTCCGTGACTCTGTAAATACACTTTATTTTCCATCTTTCCTGCCTGGGCGACATGTGGAGTGAACAGGCAGTGTGCAAAATGGTGGTGGGCAGTGTGGGGGACGCGTGGGAGAGTCCCAAGGGTGCCTGCCCCAGTCCCCAGGCTTCATAATACTGAAGAGTGGGCGGCCAGGAAGGGGGGACGGAGCAGGGGTCCCCACCCTAGGAAGCGCCAGGGAGATTGCTTGTGACGCTACTCTACTGGAGGCTCCAGGAGCACCGAGGGGGTCAGCCCCCAGGGTCACGAGACCCGGGGTGGGGGGGCAGGGAGGAAGGGGCCTGGGGGGCATCGTTGGATTTTGGCACCGTTCTCAGCTCTGATTCAGCAGAGACCACAGGACCACCAGGAGGAGGTGAGGGGAGGCCGCTCCACTGGGAAGGTCCTGCCCGGGGGTCTGGCCCTGGCTGAGGGTGGGGCTGGGGACATAGGAAGAAAGGTAAGTACTACTGATGGAGGCTAAGGACCCCCACAGAGATATCCCTCCATCACTGGCCAGGATACGGGGTGCAAGTGTGTCCCAGAGGAAGATGTAGGGTGCTGGGGAGAAGGGTCTCTTCACTTCCTTGAAGCTGCTCTGGCCCCAGAGAAGCAGGGAGACTTCCCGCCGGCCACCCACTCCCCAGGTGGCCCAGCACACAGTAGGGGGGACTTTGGTTTCTGCTGCAGGGGCCATGGTGCCTGCACCAGGCAGGAGAGGCCGGCCTGGCCATCTGTCCCCAGCAGCCTGATTCCCCTAGAGACAGCCAGGGGCTAGTCAAAGGTCACCCCCTACCGAGGAGTGTCGTGGGGTGCTGATGTCCAGCCCAGAGCTGGTGCCCTCCTTCCTCAGGCCTCATCTAGCTCCTGGGTGCTTCCCATTTGTGCCGCCCCTGTCCCAGAACGAAGCCTGCTGGGAGGTGGGAGCTGCCTGCTCATTCAGTGCTGGGACCTCTGGGTCGTCTGTCCCCTGCCCTCTGCCCTCCTGTTAAGAGGGCAGTCAGCCCCTCCAGGTACCCCTAGAATGCCAGAGGGCCCAGAGGGGTACAGACCAAGATGGGTAAACACTGCTGAGGAGGGAGAGCCTGCCCTGGGGTCCTGAGGAGCCCCAGGCCGGACCCTGCCCTTTGAGCTGCCTCGCTGGGCCTCGCTTTAGGGGTGGCCGAGCCAGAGAGGGCACGGAGTTTGTCAAGTGCGGCAGGTGGGGGGCAGAACGCGGACGGCCCGGGTGCCCCCCTGGCTGCGGCCTCCCGCCTCCGGGCGCTCGGGACACGGCCTCAGTTGTCCAGGCCCTGGCTGTAGGGCGCGGCCAATTCATCGGGGTCGCTGTCTGAGCTGCCCTCACTGTCCTTGGCCGGCCTTTCCAGATGGCGGAAGAAACGCGCATCGCGCGGGGACAGAGGATACAACGCGTCCTGCAGGGCTGCGCCCACGCCTACGCCGAGTAGCTCCTCGTCTGACGACGGCAGCGAGTCCTCGTCCAGGTGCCGCGCCAGGCTCAGCCCATCGAAAGCCAGCGGGTCCTCGAAGGGCGGCGGGCCCTTCAGCAGCCGCACCTGGGGCGGGGGACGGGCGCTGCAGAGGTGGACCGGCCTTCTGTCCCGCCCTCCCAGCCACATCCTCCGCAAGGCACCGGCGCTCGGCTTGTCCCGGGCCGACGACCCGGCATCCCCGCGCCGGCTCACCTCGGCCTTCAGTTCCTCGATCTGGTCCTTGAGCTCTCGGATGTACTGCGATGAGTCTGAGTGGTTCAGCTGGCCTTGGATGCGGCCCTCCTCCCTCTGCCGGGTAGGCCAGGTCACGAGGGGTCAGCGCCAGGCTGGGCCAGGGGTCTGGCCCAGTCCCTGACCCTGGCCCCGCCCTCGCCTCTCCCCAGGCCCCGCCCTCGCCTCTCACCTGGATCTCCAGCTCAGCGATGCGCTGCCGCATCTCGGCCACCGCAGCCATGCTGTCCGCCTCCCGCAGTCGCACCGCCATCACCTCCTCCTTGCTCTGGGGTCGGGGAAAGGAGGGCGGGTCAGAGGGCGGAGCGGGGCAGCGACGAGGGGCGTGCCAGGGGGCGGGGCGCAGGCGGGGGCTGACCAGAAGGCGGGGCCGCGGGGCCACGGGCAGGGGCGGATCAGGAGGCGGGGCCACGGGCAGGGGCGGATTGGGGGCGGGGCCTCATGTAGGGAAGCGTTCGGGGGCTGTGCCACGGGCAGGGCAGGGCCCCGAGGAAAGATACCTTGCACTCGGCCTCGGCCTGCTTGCGGCGGCTTTCGCTGAGCTGCGTCTGCAGCCCTTTGTTCTGTGCCGCCAGGTACTGCAGCTTCTCCTGCAGCGCAGCGCGCTCTGCCTCCACGCGGTTCAGAAGGTTGCGGTGGATGTGGTCCTGGGGGTGGGACGAAGGGAGGAGGGAGGACAGCGGTGGTCAGAGCCTAACCCAGGGGCCTGCCACTGACACCACGCCCCTCCCCTGACAGGCAGGTCCTCGCCGCCCCCAGCCCACCTGCGTTTCGAGTTCCACCACGCGCTGCCGAAGCTCGCGGCCCTCGGCCAGGGCCTGGGCCTCGCGTAGACGCACGCTCATCAGCTCGTCCTGCAGCTCGCCCAGGACCAGCTTCCGTGGGGACTCCTTCCAGCGGCCGCCGCGGGCCAGATGGGCCTGGGGGGTGATGTAAAGAGGCAGGCAGTCAACCTCCGCCCAAGAACCCCGAGGGGACGGCCCCAGAGGGTGCTCTGCCCGCCGGCGCCCACTTGGCCCTCACCTGCCAGGTGTCCGAGAGCTCCTGCAGCTGCAGTTTCAGCTCCCGAGTCGAGGCCACCGCCTGGCCCTCTCGCACCTTGAGCGCCTTCAGCTCCTCCTGCAGCTGCGCCACGTTGTTCTCGTCGGGCAGTGAGCTATTCCTCTGCAGGGAGAGAGGGGTCAGGGCCTGGCGGAGCAGCGCAGCCGCATGGCTCTTCCTGCAGGACCAACGTCCCCAGCCACATTTCCTTCTGAGCTCTGCCTTGGGCGGCTCAGATGGTGGAGGGCGGTGCCCTGGACAAGGCCCACGGGGAGCGGACCCGCCTGTAGAACCCGGCTGGGGCTCCTCGGCTGTAAAATGGGTGTGGTAACAGCGCCTACTCTCACAGGGCTGTCCTAGGGCAACCCCCATAAAGGCGGGTCCTGCACACACCTGACTGCTAAGAACTCCCAGGTCTGAGATCCACCCCCTCAGGGACATGATCAGATGCAGGACCTGCCCCAGCAGAAACACCCTGTCTGCCCTCCAGCTCCAGGCCAGGCCACACTAGGCCAGGCAGTCCCTCTTCCTGGGAACAGTCTCCATTTTTAAAGATGGAATCTTGCTGTCCTGGCATCCCAGGGCTCAGTGATGGACGATTTGTGTGTCGGGATCAAAACCCAGCTTTCTGGATGAGGTCTGCACTGACCCGTGTTTGGGTCTAGGGCTGGGATGGATCTAGCAGCATGTAGTGGAGGCACACTTCCCTGTGAAGTGGAGAGAGGCGGGAGGGGAGCCTAGCTCTTGGCTGGTGATGAAGGCCTGGAAGCAGATGGCCTCTCAGTCCTCCATTTGGGAGGACTCCCAAAATAGTGCAGGCTTGAGGGGGTGGGGCATGGCCCTTGCTGAATGTGCAAATGGGTCCCTGGGTGCTTTCCTTCCTCTGGGAGCTCTGTGGGAGAGTAGAGTCAGTGCCAGCTCAGAGAGCAGCTGAGGAGGGACCCAGAAGGCCTGGGATGGTGTCACCACGGCAATGTGTAGGGAGGCAGACCTAATGGGCCTGGGTCTTCCTTTCTCTCTTTCTTGTCCCCCTTCCCTCTCCCCCTCTCTCCCTCCCACCTTCCTGGAACCCAGTACCTGGGGAAGTCACACCTAGCTGGGATGGGGTGTCCAGGAAGCTCATAGAAGCCACCATCCCGCTGGAGTTTGCCTAATACAGAGGTGGGCATGCCCTGCGTGCGGTCACGCTGTGTGTGCGAGTATGTGTGCGTGTGTGCATGGGGGTGGGGGATTCTGACCTGGGTCACCCGCAAAGCTTACCCAGCACCCCTCCTGTGCCCCAGAGTCCCCCGGACACCTGCCTGCCTGCCTGCCTCCCCGTCGCACCTTTTCCATGTCGAGAACCTTGTCCTGCATCTCCCGAAGGGCCCCCAGTGTCTCTGTCTCCCGAAGCCTTGACTGCTCCAGCTCCGTCTCCAGGTGGGACACGAAGTCCTCTGTGAGGCGTGGGTTCTCCTGAGGGAGGCAGAGAGCTGCGTGGGGCCCCAGGCCACGGCTGGGGGATGGGCAGCCTCCCCAGCGCCCTTCAGCAGAGAAGGGGACCCAGGCTTGGGGTGTCCTGGGCTGGACACCCTGATGCTCAGAGCAGAGGGCCTAGAGGTCCTGGCACCCATGCAGCTGGCCTGGTCCAGCTTCTTCCCTGGAAAGGCCGAACAGAGGGGACATTCTGAAAGGGGACTTGATAGGCCTTCAGACGCCCCAAGGGACCCCAGTGACTGCGGTTTTCTGGGATCACTGGTGAGAGTGGGAGATGGGTTCCTGCTGGGTGTATGGTCCCAGCCACATGGTGGGTGAGGCTGGGGCTGGGGCGGGGCCTGGAACTGTGCCCCTATCTCTCCACCTCTCTCCTCTACATCCCGCCCCCCATTTTAAAACAGGGAAGGATGGGGAAAGAGTTTGTGGGGATCACCCTCTTGCTGTGCCCTGGCTTCTCAGAGGTTCCCCAGTGGGGGCCCCCTGAGTGATGGACACTGCCACCTGGACCTGAAAAAGGACATCTGGCCCCTGGGGTGGGAGCCGGGCTCCCTCTCACTGGCCCTGTAGCCTGGCAGGGCAGTTCTCTGGGGGACTGCCTCGACCCTCCCAGCCACCTACCCTCTTCCTGTGGGTCTCTGAGATCCATGTTTGACAGTGGCCCTGCCTTGGCCCAGATGGCATCCAGGCCCCGTGTGGAGGTGCTGCTAGACTGTGGCTCCTCTGGGCCACCTCATCTTGCCTGCAGTGGCCTCCCTTTGGGCCTGAGGAGATGGCCCTGGGCCTCCCTGATCTCTGCATCCCCCAAGGCCGGAACTCAGGGATGGCTGGCAGAGTCTCTCTGACTGGTCTGAAAGTGGGCATCATGCGGTGGGTGGGATCAACCCAGCGTCAGTTTCCCTAATGTCCATGCTGCCTCAGAGCAAGGTGGGACAAGAGTGCTCGAAGACTCTGAGGGCTACAACACCAGCATCATACCGATGTGGTTCATGGGGACAAGTGAGAAACAGCTTCCCCTCCACCCCCCTCCCCTAGAGCAGTGGATCAGCTAGAATCCCCAGGCCAAGGCCTGAGCCACAGTCTCTGGGCCTGGGGGTGGAGGGGGCACCTCTGTATTGGATGGCTCTTCTTTCTCAAGCACCCCGTGGTTTCTCCAACCCACACCCCACTGCCAGGTCCTGCTGGGTCAGGCCAGGATGGCAGCAGGGCCTACAGTGTCCCTCCCTGTGTCTCCAGGGCATGTATTGCTGTGGACCTGCAGGGCTTAGGGCTGTAGCCACCAGTGGTCCCTGCTATCAGGAAGGCCAACTGCTGGGTGCAGCTGCAAAGTTCTTTTTTTTTGTTTTTTTTAGATCGAGTCTTGCTTTCTTGCCTAGGCTAGAGTGCAATGGTGCCATCTCAGCTCACTGCAAGCTCCTCTTCCCTGGTTCAGGTGATTCTCCTACCTCAGCCTCCTGAGTAACTGGGACTACAGGCACCCACCACCACGCCTGGCTAATTTTTGTATTTTAAGTCGAGATGGGGTGTCACATGTTGGCCAGGGTGGTTTGGAACTCCAGACCTCAGGTGATCTGGAAGGCCGACTGTCCCACCCTCCAGGGCCTCCTCGGCCTCCCAAAGTGCTGAGATTACAGGCGTGAGCCACCTCACTGTGTTGCAGTTAGGTTCTAAAAGCTTTCAGGAGAAGCAGATCTTGGGGTGAGGCCCCAGCTCGTGGGTCTGCCCATCACGGGATCCAAAGTTGATGGCCCACAAGAGATTCAGGGTGCCCCCTCAGCCCCACTCTGCTGGCTCAGAGCTCCCCAAACAGCCCCAGACTGCCCTGCTCCCATTCTTCATGGCTGGCCCCCAGGGGACACCCAACAATCCTTCAGACCCTGGGGAGAGGCAAGGGCCTCCGTAAGGAGTCACAGCCCTATCTGCTGCCTGAGACACAGAGGGAAGCCTGCAGGGACAGCCCGGTCTTTCAGAGGCCTCGGTGCTGAGGCTGGGGGCTGGGAAGTCAGATACTGCAGACACCCCACCAATGTGGCAGGAAATGGAGATCAGGATGTCCCGGAATGTGGAGCTGCTGGGGGAGAATCTGGCTTGTCTCTGGGTTCCCCTTACCCCAGAAAGGAACAGGGGGCCAGGCGCTGAGACCGGCAGATCTGAGCTCTGAAAGAAAACCGCGGGGCGGCAGCGCGGGGCGTGCCCTCGGCAGTCCCGCCCCCGCGCCCGTACCTGCTGCTCCTGCAGCTGCCGGATAGTGCTCTGCGCCTTCTGCAGGTCTTCAGCCGCCGAGCTGCACTGCTGCCGCACCACCGCCAGCTCCCGCTTGATGACGTAGTTCTCCTCCGCCTCCTGCGCCCGTGTCACTTGCCCCTGAGCACAGCGAGGACCGGGGGAGGGGGAGGCCGTGACCCTCGGCTCCCACCCCAGGCCCTGCCTCCCGCCACAGGGGGAGGTCCAGAGAGTGGAGGAGGGGGGAAGTGAGGGGGGCCTCCCGTACTCAGAGCCTGGGATGGGCGCGCCACTGGGCCTGGGGACGTGGGTGGGGGACAGGCAGGAGTAGGACACCTGGAGGAGCCTGGAGGAACAGAGCCAGCCCTGGGCTTGGAGAGCTCCATCTCCTTCCCCACTCTGCCTCTCGGTCTCTGCTCCAGGTAGGGTCCTCATCCAGGAGCAGGGGCACAGCGAGGCCCCCTGTGCTTATTCATGCCGGACTCTGCCGGTGAGGGCGAGGATCTGGGGACAGCTGAGGTCCTGGCGGGACAGAGCTCGGTTCCTGGGGGCATTCACCTCTCCCAGGGGCATCTTCTCCAGTCCTGGGGTCTGGGGCCTCCACCTGTCTGGGGCTAAGACCCCCTTTTTCCCCCACCTCATCTTCATCCCCTACCCAATTTGGGCCCCATTCCAGGCTCAAAGCCACCAGGGGGCGGGTGGGAGCTTTCAGATAAAGCCATTCAAGATGAGGTGGCAGCAGGAGCAGGTGAGCTAGAGAAGGTGGGAGCAGGCATTGCAGGTAGGAGCAGAGAGCAGCAGCGTGAGGGCCAGGGTGCCTGTGTGCATGTATATGTGCCTGTGTGTGTGTTTGGGACCTCAGGACTGCACACACCAGGGCCTGATGTGAATCCGTTCTTAGGTTCCCCAGCCCTCCTGGGTCCTCACCCTGTGTTGCCTGGAAGAAGCTTTCTGTACATGCGTGTGGACATTCACACCCAAAGATACTCACAGACATCCCTTTCACACACATGCTTCTCCCAACGTCACATGCCCCGCCCTGTGAAGCCTGTGTGTCCCCCAGAAGCGGTCCCCAGCTGCCCCATGCATGGCGCCAGGCCTGCCCGCAGGATGGCAGGGAAGAGGTGGTTACTGGCTGTCGTGTGCAGGGTGCAGGGAAGGGGCCAGGAAGGAATCCGGAGAGGGGATAAAAAGCTACAGTACCTGGATTAACCTATCAGCCAGAGCAGCGCTCTCCTACCCGGCGAAGGGGATTCCCAGCGACAGGGGGAGGAGGCAGAGCAGAAGGTGCGGGGACAGGAGAGGGGAGACAGACAAGAACCACTTGTCACTAACGCAGTGGACTATCTCTAGAAGCGGGGGAGAGAGGAGGGAAGACCAGAGAACCAGCAGGAGAGGACCCGGAGGAAGACCAAAGCCAGAGCCAGCTCCCTCCTGGAGAGGGGTTTGATGTGAGCGGGGAGGTGGGAGGTGTCCGAGGCCGCGGGGGAGGCCTCAGGGCTGGGAAACCCACTGTCCACCCATCAGGGCCAGCCGGGAGGCGGCTGGCTGGAAAAACTGGGGGGGGGAGCGGGGGGAATTTCGGCTTCATGCGGACCTCCCGGATAGTAGGTGAGGAAAGGGGTGCATTTTAATTTTAAGGCAGAACAAGGCTTTGGGGTGAGGGCAATCAACTCTGGTTGCCGACCCAGTTCCCGTGGCTAGTGGAGGGTCAAGTGAGGACGAGTGAGGAGCAGGAAGTGGGGGTTCCCGGGGCTGGGGCTCAGCGAGCCCCCGATTCCAACCCCATCTTTAACATGCTGGGGAGCAGAGTACGGGCTGCGGCTCCCCACCATGGCGCCACGCTCCTCCTCCACTCGATTTCCTTTCCTTTAAGGGCGAGACTTCCAAATTACAGGGTGGGGTGCCTTGTGGCCCATCAAAGCAGCAGTTCTCCCTCCTCCTCACCCCTCCCCATCCACGCAGCTGGGGAGGGCGCATAACACAAATGGATTCCCGTGGCTGCAGGCCACTGCGAGTTTTAACTCGCCCGCACTCCAGGATTAATTACAATATGAGTCGCTCCCAGTTACAGGGCACCCAAAATCGGGTTCAGGTCGGGTCTTGGGCCTGAGGCAGGAGGGTAGGACTACTTAGTCCTCCAGAGAGGAAAAGGCTTGGAGGATTGGGGCCCCAGGTTGGCGGCCATGTCCGGCATACCATGCCCCACAGCGACCTAGTCCCCAGGGTGGCCATGACCCTCACCTTCTCTAGGGTTTCAATCCGCTGTTTCAGGAGCCGGTTCTCTGTCCGAAGCCTCTATGGGGTTGGGGGAGAGCACGTCATAGCCCGCCCCCCACACCTATCTACATGCACCCCTCATTCACCCACCGCCAAGGTCAGTCCCCTTAGGGCCAGGCCAGTTTTCCGGTCAGGGCGCAGCCAGCATCTTACGTTCTTGGTCAGCGATTTCAGAAAACAGGGCCAATTCCTGTTCAGACTGGCTTGATTTTTTTAAAAAAAAGTTTTAAAACAAACCTGGGTTCAGTAAAAATAACAGTGAGTGCATTCGTGACCGTGTGTGTGTTTGGGGGCCGGTCAGTACCCACACCCCCTCAGAAGACTCCATCCCACCCGTGGGTCAGTCTGCCCAGGGTTGTGGGGTAAGCCGCTGTCTCAAAGCCCCCACCCACCCCTCACTGCTTTGCCCCAAGAACCCGGCTTCAATTCTGGGGGCAGGCACCTCTTCGAGTCTGGGTCCAGGGTGCTGATCACTCATCCTTCCTCGACAATTACATTCCCATGACCTGGCTGAGAGCAAGCTGTCCCCTTTGGTTTTCACTGTTCCCTGGCTAGGGTTTCGAAGACGTCTCCCTTGCTCTTGCCTTCCATTCTGTGCTTATGGATTTTGGTTAGATATTTGCAGTTTTAGGCCGGGCGCGGTGGCTCACGCCTGTAATCCCAGCACGTTGGGAGGCCGAGGCAGGCGGATCACCTGAGGTCAGGAGTTCGAGACTAGCCTCTAGTAAAAATAGAAAAATTAGCCAGGCGTGGTGGCGCATGCCTGTAATCCCAGCTACTCTAGAGGCTGAGGCAGGAGAATCACTTGAACCCGGGAGGCGGAGGTTGCAGTAAATTGAGATCACACCACTGCACTCCATCCTGGGCGACAGAGTGAGAATCTGTCTCCAAAAAAAAGATATTTGTACTTTAGGTTCCCCCAGGAATCTCTGAGGAGCAGGTGAGGTTTGCAAACGAGTTGCATCTTGTCTACCTGCACCTCCCTGCTTAATGAAAAGGTGGTACAGAAATTGTTTGGACTGGCAGGTGAGTGAGGGTCCTGCCACACTGCAGGTCACACAGAATATTTCCTGGGTTTCTTCTGGGAAGAAAAGGTGATGGAAATACCCAGAACATTCCCAGGAAGCAAATTCAGTCAGAGAGAACCGCAGACTTGACAGTCATTTACGCAAGTCATGTGGGGAAACTGAGTCATCAAAGTGTGGCAGGGCATTGCCTTAGTCCCTTAGCTCGGCTGGGTCAGAGCTATTTCAGGCACAGGTCTCTGGTCCTCATAGCAATCTGCTGCCCTGATCCCTGGCTTTCCCCGTCATCTCTCTGGCTTCAACTTGATGTGCTTCAGCATCAAGCACAGCCATCCTCGCAGAAGCTACGTGTACCTTTTGTATTTATTTTAATATTTTTGTAGAGATGGGGTTTTGTTATGTTGCCCAGGCTGGTCTCCAACTCCTGGCCTCAAGCTGCCCTCCCACCTGGGCCTCCCAAAGTGTTGGGATTACAGGCGTGAGCCACCACGCCTGCTGGAGCTGGATTTGAACCCTGGTCTGCTGGGCTCTAGTGTTAGCCACTGTGTGGCTATGCCCCTAAAGAGGATGAAGCCCGGCTGTGTTGGCTTTGTGTCTGTGTCTGTTCCTATCACTGCACTGGGGTGCCCTCAGTCTCAGCTGTGACTTTGGCACACAGCAGGTGCTAAATAAATGCCTTTTTTTTTTACTTTTTTATTTTTGTCCTCTGAAGTGAATGAATTGAACTAACTTTTTTTTTTTTTTTTTTTTTTTTTTTTTTTTTTTTAATGGAGTCTCGCTCTGTTGCCCAGGCTGGGGTGTAGTGGCGTGATCTCAGCTCACTGCAACCTCTGCCTCCTGGGTTCAAATAATTCTCCTGCCTCAGCCTCCTAAGTAGCTGGGATTACAGGCATGCACCACAACACCCAGCTAATTTTTGGATTTTTAGTAGAGATGGGGTTTCACCATGTTGGTCAGGATGGTCTTGAACTCCTGACCTCAAGTGATCCACCTGCCTTGGCCTCCCAAAGTGCTGGGTTTACAGGTGTGAGCCACCTCGCCCGGCAATAAATGCTTGTTGAGTAACTAAAATCACATGTAAAGGGAAGAACCCACAGGGAAGGAGAGAGCAGCTTTGCAGAGTCGGGGAACCCCCTGACCTAGCAGGGCTGGCGGGCTAGATGCCCCAGGAACCAGGAGCCCTGGATGAGTGCCTGCACCCTGCCCTGCACACCCTGGTGTCTGGGCCCTGCTTGGGGGCTCCTCTACTGCAGCGTTCTTGAAATTCCTCCAGCCCCAGGCACACTGCTGCCCCTGGCCTTTAGCCCTCAACTCCCTGGGCCCAGAGCCTCTGCCCAGGTCGGCCTTGACCGCTGTGTGCACATCCTTGTCCGGAGCATTTAGAGTCCACACTCTAGTTCAGTGGTTTATTGATTGCTTTCCCATGATGCCGGGCGCCCCAGCAGGGCAGGGACCTTGACTGTCTTGGTTACCACAGTGTCAGCCAGGGGAGGCACTCACACGCTGGCCTAACAGGTGAAGGACGGCGCAGGTGGGCAGAGGCCTGTCCACCAAGGATGGCTGGGCCTGCCTGTGAGCTGGGCAGGCCTGCCCCCTAGCGGCTGTTCTTTAGAGTAGGGAGGGCAGCCCCCAAGGGCCTCCCATCCTTGTCCCCGCCCCCTGGGCCCCTGGACTCACTTTAATCTCGATCTGCTCCTCCATCTCCTTGCTCTTCATGGCTGCGTACTCCTTCTCCAGCCTGCAGAGTGGGAGGGCCCTGTGGTTACTGTCATGTCCTCGGGATGTACCCCCTTCCCACCAGTACCCTGGTCACCCAGCAGGCACCGACCTCTTCATCTTCTTGGGGTTGTACTTGACCTGGTAAGCTTTGAGGACCAGCTTGTCTGGGCAGCTGTCGAACTGGTGGGGGATCACTCTCTGGAAGTACTGTGGGGACACAGCCGGTCACCAGGTCATGGACATGCAGGCCCTAACCACCAGGGCTGCCTGAGCCCTGCTGCCCTGGGCGGGGGCAGGAACCGGTCTGCCTGGGCTGTCGCCATGTCCTCTACGCCATGTCTTCAGTGTTTGTGGAGCAACAGAAAGACTGAGCGTGAGGAGAGGGAATGAGGGGCTGCCTGCAGCCAAGGCCTTGGTTCCAGAAAAGCAAGGCAGATGCTGGCTGTGGTGGCTCATGCCTGTGATCCCGAAGATTTAAGAGGCCGAGGTCGGGGGGAGTCGCTTGAGCCCAGGAGTTTGAGACCATTGTGGGCAACACAGTGAGACCCCATATCTACAAAAAACAAACAAATAAACAAACAATAGGCTAGGTGTGGTGGCTCACGTCTGTAATCCCAGAACTTTGGGAGGCCGAGGTGGGCGGATCACCTGAGGTCAGGAGTTCAAGACCAGCCTGACCAACATGGAGAAACCCTGTCTCTGCTAAAAAATACAAAAATTATCCAGGTGTGGTGGTGCAGGCCTGTAATCCCAGCTACTTGGGAGGCAGAGGCAGGAGAATCTCTTGAACCCGGGAGGTGGAGGTTGTGGTGAGCCAAGATCATGCCACTGCACTCCAGCCTGGGCAACAAGAGCGAAACTCCATCTCAGAAAAAAAAAAAAAAAAAAAGCTGGGCATGGTGGTGCACACCTGCTGTGGTTCCAGCTACTCAGGAGGCTGAGGCAGGAGGATCCCTTGAGCCCAGGAAGTGGAGGCTGCAGTGAGCTAGGACTGCACCATTGTATTCCAGCCTGGGCCACAGAGCAACTCTAACTAAAAAAAAAAAAAAAAAAAAAAAGAAAAGAAAGAAAGAAAAAGAAAAAAAGAAGAGCAGACAAAGAGGCTGTCCCAGGAGTGAAGACTGAGGGCTGGGAGCTGACACAGGCGACCTTCATGGGGAAAGGAGGGTGGGCATGCTGGGGGCCTGTGCAAAGGGTTAAGGTAGGCTGAGGGGGGACACAGTTCCCGCTCCCAGCCCAGCTGGGCCCCTCTGGCAGCTGTGGACAATACCCGCCCGTGTTCATGGACACAACCGTGGCCTTTGTGCATTCTTTCCTGAAGCACCAGCTGGAGAACGCCGGGAGGGGGCAGGGGCCCGAACGGTAGAGAAATGGCAGTGGGAGGCAGGCTGGCCAGCAGCAGGGCCTCCCAGCAGGCCAGGCTAGGGCAGGGCAAGGTGTGAGGTTGTCCAGACCCCACACTCCCTCCTGTGCCCTCACCAGGCCGGGGGCAGGGTGGAGAGGCCCTCATGGTCAGCTAGAGTCATGATTTGCCATCAGGCTTCAGGGTACCTGCAGGGTTGGGAGCAGGAGGTGGGCAGTGGGCCTCTCAAGGCTCAGCCTGGGCCTGGGCCTCCTATCTCCCTGTAGCCAGGCTGCTGGCCCTGGACTGTGTCTGGCAGAGCCTGGTGGGGTCCCCTGGTCCCTTAGGGAGACCTCAGGGGACCAGAGCAGATGGGAACAGGTCAGGGATGTCAGGCACACCACCTTCTGCCCTCGAAGCCAGGCCCTTTCTGTCACTTGAGAGGGCATCCTGTGATCTGGAGCCCCTGGCTGGGGGCAACCCCACCAGCCCTGGCCCTCCCGGCTCACCTGGGACATCCCCTCCATGTCCAGCTGCATCAGCTCCGCCTGGTTGACCTGCAGCAGGGCAAGGCCCACTCGGAACACGATCTCCAGCCCCTGCAAAGGTGGCAAAGGCCGTGGGAGGAGGAGGGCAGGGAGGCTCCTGTTCCAGCCACCCCCAGGCGGCTCTCTGCCCTCCCCAACCCCACTGGTCCTCACCTCATACATGAAGATGTCGAAGACCCGGGTGGCGACGGGGAGTGGGAAGGTGGTCAGGAACAGTGTGAGGAACCAGGACGAGGCGTACATAGATGTGTGGAAGCTTTGGGAGCGGAAGTGGGTGTTGAGGTCTGGGAGCTGCTCCTGGAGGGGTGGGAGGCCAGGTGGGCACAGTGAGGGGGACACCCTCCCACCCGAGGGTGCTGGGCCTCAGTGTCTCCACCTCCAGGGAGCCTTCCTGGACCTGTGCTGGGCAGCCCGAGGCTCCCTTCCTGGTGCTCCCTTAGCACTCCGTCTGGGGGAAGCCGAAGTACCCCAGAGCTTTGAGCAGCAGGGGGTGAGGACCAGGCAGGGGTGGCAAGAGCTGTGTGTGGCTGGGGCCTGCCCTGGGTAGGCCATGTGCTCGTGGCAGCTCATGGGGTCCTCACGACAGCATGAGAGGGTGTGTCTGAGGCTGGGGGAGTTGGATCACTCCCCACAGACACCCAGAGAGCCAGAGGTGGAACATGGGCGGGTGGCAGCCCCTAGCCCTGGGGGAAGCCCCACCCTCACCCTGTTACGTGAACCGCCAGTCACTGTACCTCCCTCAGCCCCCAGCATAAAGCTTTGTGCAAGCTGTGTTTGACTGGCCTGAACTCTAGACAGCCAGAAAGTGGCAGACAGCTGGGGAAACTGAGGCTGGGGAAGGTGTTAGGATCCCGGGCTTCCTCCCAGCACCAGGGGCTCTCTGTGCTCTGGGTTTGCAAGCTTGGCTGTGGGAGAACTCCACTACCCAGCCTGGGTGGGGTGGCGTCTTCTCTGCAGCCCAGGCCTCCTGCTTGTGGCATTACCAGGCCCCCTTAGGCTACAGCACCGCCCATGCTCCAGGCCAGGGGAGCAGGGCTGTTACATCCAAGAATGACTGCACAGCCCCACCTGCCATGGCAGCTGGGGTAGGCCTGTGTGTGTGTGTGTGTGTGTGTGTGTGTGTGTGCGCGCGCGCGCGCACATGCAGGTGTGTGTGTGTTCGCACATGGCCTCAGCGGCTCTGTCTGCCAGCCAGGAGCAGGCCCTGCGGGGCTGCTATTTATAAACAGACGTCTGCGGCTCTCCGGTAATCAGGCAGGCAGACAACACTTTCCCTCCTTCCACCACACTCAGATGCAGACAAGTGGGTGGCCTCGGGTGTGCCCCACGTGAGCCTGTCCTGTCCCCTGCCTCAGCGGTCCGGGGAGGCCCCCTGAAGTGGTGGCTGTCCTGTCCCTCCAAGCATCCTTCAGGGCAGGGCTGCATGGGGAGAGGAGCACCTTTTGGAGTTGGAACACCCAGGTGTGATTTCACAGGCTTGGAATTTTCAGTCCAAGAGATGCCTGGGGACGGCCTGGGGTGCCAGCCCTGCCCTTCCGGGACCCTGCCCACCTGTGGCCCTGCCCTCCTGTGGCCCTGCTCACCTGGGTCCCTGCTCACCTGCAGCATATACTCAAACTGATAGATGCAGAGCCCAAGCTCAGCCATGCTGGGCTTGAAGAGTTCCCGAAGTCGGTATTCCTGCATCAACCGCACGAACACACAGAAGGCCTCCTCCTCGGGCATCTGGCAGGGACAGGGAGGTGGGGGGATTCAGGGCAGGGGAGGGGGGCGTCTCACTGCTCATCAGGGTCCTGGGGTATAGGGGCCCATGTCTATGTCAGTACCTGGCTCCCTAGACCCTCATGACACACTGCTGTCCCTGTGTCCCCACTTGCTGTTTTACTGAAGGAAAACCTGAGGCTGAAGTCACCTGTCAGGGGCTACTCGGCAGGGAATAGTGGAGCTGGACATGAACCCAGAGCTGGCCACTGCCACCACCCACCTGGTTAGTATACCTCCTGTCCACTCCCAGCTGCATCCTTTCTCCCTGTCCTAAGCCTTCTGGTTTCTCTGGAGGAGACCCCAAGACCCATAAACACCATGCTAGATGACCTAAGTCCCCAGCCTGAGGTTCCTGTCCAACCCTGAGAGGTGGCAGAAAGAGATAACCTGTCCCTGCAAACCCTGTCTGTGTCCTGGATAATACAGCGGACAGGACCCAACCAGACAGGTGCCCCTCCCTGGGCCTTGGCCTGGGGATGGGCAGAGGTCACGGGTGTGGATGGAGAGGAAGGATCTGCCCCTAGTGGGATGCTGGAAAGAGGACATGCCACTTCTGTCCACCTCTTGGGGACTGAGCCCAGGATGGGCTATCATCTGGCAGGAGCCCAGCCACCCCCCAGCCACCTACCTGCATGAGGAGTAGCCCCACGATGAAGGCGCTGCCCTGGCAGTAGCCCACCTCCCGGTCCACCAGTGAGTATGCCTGGAAGGGAATGGCGAATCCTCAGGGCAGGGTCCTGCTGCCCAGCACAGCCAGTGAATGGGGGAACTGCTCCTTCCTTTGAGACCGAGGGAGCGGGGAGCCCCTGGGCTCACCTTCATGACGTTGAAGAGGACCTCCTGGCCCAGGCTGTCCTGGCCCTTGAAGAACTCGTGTTCCGGGTAGGTGCGGGCGATGTCCCTGCGGATCAGCTTCTCGCACGGTGAGGACATCTTGAGCAGCTCAGAGTACTGGTTCTTGACTGGCATGTCCGTGGCGCTGCACAGGAGCTGCCACACGATGGCCCGGAAGTGGTGCGGGATGCCCTTTCGGATCAGCTCCTGGCCATGGAAGTGGGAGGCCAGGCTGGACTCTGTCCCAGTGCAGCCTCCCTGTGGCCACCTGGCCTGGCTCCTCAGGCGTGGCTCATCCAGGCCCCGAGCGTGGCACAGAACTCATGGTGCCCAATCCTTTTTTTTTTTCTTTTTTTAGAGACAGGGTCTCACTCTGTCATCCAGGCTTGAGTGCAGTGGTGCGATCTTGGCTCACTGCAACCTCTTGCCTCCTGGATTCAAGTGATTCTCCTGCCTCTGCTCCCAAGTAGCTGGGATTACAGGTGCATGGCACCACGCCCAGCTATTTTTTGTATTTTTAGTAAAGATGGGGTTTCACCATATTGGCTAGGCTGGTCTCAAACTTCTGACCTCAAGTGATCTGCCCTCTTCAGCCTCCCAAAGTGCTGGAATTACAGGTGGAAGCCACCGTGCCTGGCCTACCTGGCTAAGTTTTTTTTTTTTTTTTTTTTTAACTGAGGCAGTCCTAGGTGGAGGGGGTGCGAATCTACCTGGCTCATTTTTAGACTTTTTATAGCGTTAGAGTCTTACTCTGTTACCCAGGCTGGCCTCGAACTCTTGGCCTCAAGTGATCCTCCCACCTCAGCCGCCCAAAGTGCTGGGATTCCAGGCGTGAGCCACCGTGCCCCAATCCTTTGTGGGCACTCCAGGGCAGCAAGCACATGGGCACCTGAGGTGCAGGGCCTGTCCAGCGCCACCCTCACTCACTCTCTCCGGTCCCTGTGCCCTGGCAGGACACCCTGAAAGTGCCTGCACATCTCCACTGCTGCTGCTGCTATGCCCAGGCTGAAGCCCTGCAGACCCTGGTGCTGCCAGGTGGCTGAGTGACCATGCCACCAGCCCACGCCCTTGGCCCTGCCCTGCCTGCCTGGGTGTTCCCCACCTTGAGCAGCTTCTCCTTCCGGCGCCGCCACTCCTCCCACTCGTTGGCGATCCGGCCCCACAGGATCCACGTATCCTCCTCCAGGTGGCTGAGGTTGGAGGAGGCCGAGGAGCTGGACACTAGCGAGGAGCCGCTGTTCCGCCTCGAGCCGTTCATGGAGCGCATGGACTTGGAGTCGGCCTCCAGGAGCCTGGGCAGGAAGGGCCGGCGGAGGGGGCACCAGTGACTTCCTGGGGACGGGAAACCTTGGGGAACCCAGCCTGTCCTCCCCGGGGTCTCAGAGGACACCAGGGATTAGGTCTCTCTTTTTCTTTTTCTTTGGAGACAGAGTCTTGCTCTGTCACCCAGGCTGGAGTGCAGTGGTTTGATCTTGGCTCACTACAGTCTCCGCCTCCTGGGGTCAAGCGATTCTCCTGCCCCAGCCTCCCAAGTAGCTGGGTTACAGGCGCCCGCCCCCATGCCCGGCTAATTTTTGTATTTTTAGTAGAGACAGGGTTTCTCCATGTGGGCCAGGCTGGCCTCAAACTCCTGACCTAAGGGGATCCGCCCACCTCAGCCTCCCAAAGTGGATTACAGGCATGAGCCACCATGTCCAGCCTAAAACCTGCATTTTAAACGGGGGCAGGGCCAGAGGAGGAAAGCAGGAAGGCCCGACTCAACACTTCCTCCAGTCCTGGCCGTATCAACCACGGAGGATTCACAGATTCAGTTGAGCTCTCAAACCCTGGGTCTCATGTGAACGAGGTGGGGACACGTATGTTCAGCCAGGGTTGGGAGGATGAAAGGAGGTATCCCTCATTCAGCATCTGGAGGTGGCTGTCACCTTGCACATGCTGGGTCTGGCTCTGAGTGTGAGGGGCACCTGGGAACTCCTGTGGGGGCCCAGGCTGCACCCCAAGATTTCACCTCAGCCCCCAACTCACCGGTTCTGCTCTTCCAGCTTGGCCAGCAGCTCCAGCTCATCAGGGCTGAGGTTCTCGGAGTCAGAGGTGGGGGAGCAGGTGGGGGCCGACAGGGCCTCCTGGGATGAGGAGTCGGGGCTCAGAGTGGGGCTCGCCATGGTGTGTGGACTTGTTAGCCACAAGCGGGGTTGGTTCACAGCTCTGTCTGGGGGCCAGAGACATGCATGGTTGGCATTGGGTGGGTGCCCACCCTGTGCTACTTGCCCACCCTTGGGACATTTCCTCACCCTGGGCTTCCCGCCTCTGGTCCCCCCCACTCTGTGCGCCCATCATCCCCATGCGCCCCAGCCCAGGTGACAGCCATGTTGCCTTCTGTTGGAGACCCTGGCGATTGGGATCCCTGCCTGTGCAGCCAGGCTCAATGTCTGGATGGAGACAAGAGGACCATTGCCAGGACCCAAGCCATCCTTCTGTCCCTGGGCATCAAGGCCAAGGCTCAATTCGACACTCCTGAGTCTGGAGCAGGGTCTGGGGCGGAAGCTCCCCATCACTCAGGGCTCCACGGACTCTGCTGGGACCTCGGGGTGCAGGAGCCCTGCTTCACTGGCCCTTCCTAACAGCTGTGTCTGTCCCCTCTGCAGCCTGCCCTAGGAGCTCCACATCAATGTCTGACTTTCCCCACCTCATCAACCAAAGTGGGTTGCTGGCACGGTCAGGAGCAATTACTCTCGACTGTTAATTGTCTGGCGCTGCCAACAGCCGGAAGAGTCGACTCCCCTTGGGCTGGGAAGCCAGGGACGTGGCAGAGTGCTGGGAATCTGCGCCCTGGCAGACACAGAACCAGAGCTGTGGGTTCCGATCTGTATCCAGATCTCGGCCTGCCACATACTGGGTAAGTCCCAGGCACATCTCTCCTATCCTTTTGCGGTGTCATCTGGCCTGACCCTAATGGGGGCTTCAAGGACACTGGCATCTCGGCTTCTGCCAGCCTGGCGGAGGCAGATCAGCGCCATGTCGAAACAAAGGCCCTGGGCTCAAATGGATCTACGTCTGAAGCATGGCTCCCCCTCGACCAGCTGTGTGACCTTGGGCCAGTCACTCGGCATTTTTGAGCCTCCATACACTGAGATCGTGCAGGACCTAGTCTCAAGGGTGGCTGTGGAAACTAAGCACGTGACTGCACATAACATGGTCAGAACAGAGCCTGACACTCAGTGACAGCCCCATGGGCATCGGCTATCACTGTCCATCCTGGGGCCAGGGCTCCTGGGTTCTGCTGTGTCCTGTGTGGAGGCTGATGGCCAGGGGACCCCTAGTGGGGGGATCTGGCGGAAAGGAACAGCTATGAGAGTGGAGGCAGGGGCTGGGGATGGCGTTCCTTTATGCTTCTTCCTGGTAAGCCTAGGATGGCCCCCAGCATCTGAGATGAGGATACCTAGGGTCCTGGTGGAAGGAAGGAAACCCTGCTCACACCTCCTTATTTGCATGGCCCCTCATCCCCTGCCTACTGCCCGGCATGCTCTGTGCCACTTGGCCCCACCTGACCTGGCTGACAGCTTTACCTACAGAGGGGGCTTCACTGGGTCCTTGGAGTGGGGACATCTGGAACCCCAGGTGGCAGGGGGACAGTGGCGGGACCACAGCTGACCACTCTGTACCTGCCTGGCTACTGCTGGGTCACTGGGCACATTCCCACAGCCCAGACTCAGCCCCCAACCAACCCCTGAGGGCCCATGGGTTGGGTGGATTTGACCCTGGGCACCCCAGTCCTCCTGGAATGGGGTTGGGGGAGGTGTGCCATTCTTTTTTCACCTCTTGGGGACCCAGAGCCCTCCTCCAGGCCTCTGTGGCTCCCCAGGGCTGCTGTTTCTACCTTGGGCCCTCGAGTGTTCCCCTAGTTTGCCAGGTGCTGAGGGTTTTGGATTTTGGTGAGTGGAAGAAACGCTCTCATTTCCAAGTAGGCTGGGGCCACCTGCCCCAAAGACCAAGCTGCTGGGCACCACCTAACCCGGAGTTAATCATTCCGAGACAGGGACAGTGGGGGCTGCTCTGGGGCCTCCCACAGAGTCAAAGTCTGAGGCCAGCAGAGGCAGAAACGGGGCCTGTGGACAAGAAGTGCTGATCCGAAGGACCTCTCGGGGTGGGGAGGGGCTGGGAGGGCAGCTTCAGAGCTGGGAGAATGGGGAGGAGGTGGTGGAGGTGAGGCCGGAGCCTCAGAACCACAGATGGAACTGGGGGGCAGTGAGAGCTTCGAAACTGAGGAAACCCAAGCCCAGGGCATCAGCCCCACCCAATCTCTGCCCGAGCCTTGGTTTCTGATTTTTAAAACCCCCAACCCCCGGAGCTGTCCACCAGCAGAGGTTGTTCAGCTGTTTATCAGGTATGTGAGTGTATTTCTTACAGGAAATGAAATGTATTAAATAAGCAGGGCTGAAACTTGCAGTCTGAGAGGCAGGAACCTTCTGATCTCACTGGAACTTTCTCTCCACTCATCCTCAGACTCTCTCAACACTGGAAACCATCCTCCTGAAGCGTGTGTGCACGCACAACACACATCCCCTCACACACACACTCTTCACAGCCACCTCTACTCCCTCACACATGTACACACACACCCACACCCACTCACATACACACGCACACACAGATACACACACCTATGCCTATTCACACACACACGCTCACACACCTCTACACATTCACACACACATGCACACACAACACACATATGCTCATGCATATTCATACACATACACACACAGATGCACACACTCAGTACACACCCATGCATTCATACACACTCACACATGAACACACTTGGATACACACACATCTCTACACATTCACATCCACACACTTGACACGCACACGTACACATGCACACACTTGATACACACATACCCATGCACATTCACACACTCACACGCTCACTCAGATACACACACCCAGTACCTTCACACATATGCACACACTTGATACACACATGCTCATGCATATTTGCACACATTCACACACAGATGCACACACACCCATGTACCTTCACATGCATACACATGCACACATTCAATATACACATACCCACGCACATTCACACACACTTGATACGCACACAATTCATACATCCATGCACACACTTGATACACACCCATGCACATGCACACATTTTCACACACATGTACACACTTGATACACATCCATGCACATTTACATACATGTACACATACACACACCTGGATACACACACCTATACACATTCACACACTAGCACATATACATGTACATAATACTCATGCATATTCACACACACACATTCGGTACACACCTCATACACATGCACAGGACATACACTCACACACACTCAGGCATACACACATACTCTTTCATACCTCTCAAAACATACTCACTGACACACACTCTCAAACCACCCACACTCAGACACACACACACATTGATTCCCACCCCTCTACACACACACGCTCACACACACTTGCTGCTCGGAGCAGCCCTCACCCTCTGGGAACAGAGCGGGTTTGGGATGGAGGCGGGCTGCTGTCCTGAATCTGTGGGCGGCCCTGCACCCCCTCGACAGTGCCATGACTCTTGCTGGCCCAGTCACTCCTTCCTGGTGCTGACTGAGGGCCACCTGAGGGCTGGGCACTGTCTTGGCAGGAGACATGGCAGGGAATGATGCAGGAAGGCCCCTTCTCCATCTCCCCCTGCTGGATGGGCACGAGCCTTGGCGACCCACCCACTGGCCTTTGGGTCTGGGTCGCAGCCTCTCCATGTCCTTAACTTCAATGCTTCACCTCAACTGTTCCTCAGCCATCTGAAGGGGGCTCCTGGCCCCTGGCCCTGACAGCAGCCCCTCTAGCCACACCTCCACAGGGCCACTCATAGCTTAGGAAGCTGAGCCAGGTCAGAGCACCGGAAAGGGGTTGTGCCTGGGGGTCATGGGAGGTGTGGGGACAGAAAGTACTAGAATGCCAGGCATTTCCAACCTCCCTTGCGCTGTCCCTCTCGGGGGCACTGCCGGGCATGCTTCCTCCTTCCTGAAGCCCCCTCCCCTCTAGCTGATGAGGGCTGGGCTCCTGGCTCCCCTTCTGTCTCTGGCCAGGACTTCACAGTCCCCCGTGTGGCACCTCTTCCTCCCCAGGCCCTACCTTGGCCTTGCTCCTTGATGCCCTCGGCGATCTCACTCTTGGGGCTTACATGACCAAATGTATGGCACCAGCTTTTCCTTTCTCTCAAGAACTGGCCAAAGTTGCCAGAGTTGCCCCCAGCCCAGCCAGCATTGCATGTTCTGTGTTTCCCACACCGGGGCAGGAATCACCCCTGCCCTCTCAGAGTGTCCAAGGCGAATACCAAGAAATAATCACCCAGACTCTCCTTCACAGATTGAGATAAACGCTTGCAGTAAATGATAAGGTAGGATGGGGAACAGCCAGGGCGTTCCTCAAAAACTTAAACACATTGTCACCATGCGACCCAGCAAATCCACTCCTAGGGATCAACGCAAGAGAACGGCAAACATCTGTTCATAGTGGCATTATTCACAAAAGCCGAAAAGCAGAAACAATCCAAATGTCCATCAACGGTGAATGGATCAACAAAACACGGTCCATCCAGACAGTGGAATATTATTCAGCCATGAAGAGGAGTGAAGCACCGACACAGGCCACAGCATGGATGAACTTTGAATACATGGCGCTCAGTGAGAGAAGCCAGACACGAAAGACTACAGTGTGTGACTCCCTTTATATGGAATGTCCAGAACAGGCCAATCCATAGAGACAGAAAGTGGATTTGTGGTTACCATATACTGGGGGAGGGAGGAGTGGGGAGAAACTGCTTATGGGTATAGGGTTTCTTTTTTGGGTGACAGAAATGTCCTTGAATTAGACAGTGGTGATGGTCACGCACACCACAATTGGAATAAATGCCACCAAACTGTAAGTGTTAATGGTGAATTTTTTTTTTTTGAGACGGATTTCGCTCTTGTTGCCCAGGCTGGAGTGCAATGGCACAATCTTGGCTCACTGCAACCTCCGCCTCCCAGATTCAATCAATTCTCCTGCCTCAGCCTCCTGAGTAGCTGGGATTATAGGCATGTGCCACCAAGTCTGGCTAATTTTGTATTTTTAGTGGAGATGGAGTTTTGCCATGTTGGTTAGGCTGGTCTTGAACTCCCGACCTCAGGTGATCCACCCACTTCAGCCTCCCAAAGTGCTGGGATTACAGGAGTGAATAAGCCCGGCCTCATATTCGCCACCATGCCTTGCTAATTTTTCTACTTTTTCATAGACATGGGGTCTCACTATGTTGCCCAGGCTACTCTTAAACTCCTGGCTTCAAGTGATCCTCCTGCCTCAGCCTTCCAGAGTGCTGGGATCACAGGCGTGAGCCATCCTGCTCAGCCGAAGCTGCTGTCTCGATGGTGCCTGCCACATCCATTGGGCTTTCTGTCCTTTCTGATGCTCTGTCCATGGGGCCACCAGAACCATACAGAACTGCAGCTCTAGCCAGGTCATGTGCCTGCCCAAGACCCTTTAGCAGCTCCCAATGGTAAGATGGAGCCCAGATGTCTTTGCAAGACATGCATGCCCTTTCCAGCCTCACCTCTTTCTGCATCCCTGCCTGGCACACTCAGTCCTCCAGGCACATGGGTCTCCTCTTGCCGTTGTCTGAGCACACTCTGTTCCCTCTGACTGGAAGGGCATTCTCCAAGACCTGGTTTGGATTTTTTTTTTCTTTTTAAAGACAGGGTTTTGCTCTGTCTCCCAGGCTGGAGTGCAGTGGTATGATCATAGCTCACTGTTCACTGCAGCCTTGACCTGGGCTCAAGTAATCCTCCCGCCTCTGCTCCTCAAAGTGCTGGGACTGTGCCCGGCTGGTTTGGCCATTCTTTTTGTGAAAACTTCCCTGTCAACCTCCCTTCTTCCAGCACCCTGGCTCACTTCTTCCCTCTCTCTCCCTGAAAACACCTACCCAAGCCCAATGCACATTCTATGGCAATTGTGCCTATACCTGCCCGCCCTATGGGGTCATGCATGATTCGAGGGCAAGAGCCTCTCTTCTTCATTCTCTACTCTAAGCCCCTGATGCACCATCTGGCATTCAGTACATGCTCAACAAATGTTTGTTGAATAAATGAAGATGAAACTTTCCATGTCACTCAGGCAGGTGATCAAGGTCAACATCAACAGTGATAAGTCAAGTGGCTAATGCGTACCCTTGATAGGATGTGACAGGAAGGACCTTTCACCCCTGTGATCTTCTTCTCCAAGACCCCATTCCAACCATGAGAAAAACACCAGAGAGGCTGGGCGCGGTGGCTGACACCTGTAATCCCAGCACTTTGGGAGGCCGAGGTGGGCAGATCACTTGAGGTCAGGGGTTCGAGACAAGCCTGGCCAACATAGTGAAACCCTGTCTCTATATAAAAAAGAGATATTAGCTGGGTGTGGTGGCGCACACCTGTAATCCCAGCTACTCAGGAAGCTGAGGCAGGGGAGTGGCTTGAACCCAGGAGGCCGAAGTGGCAGTGAGCCAAGATCACACCACTGCACTCCAGCCTGGGTGGCAGAGCAAGACTCCGTCTAAAAAAAAAAAAGGAAAAACACCAGATAAATCAGGATCAGAGGACATTCCACAAAACACCTACTCAGCCCTCCTCTGTCACGGTTGGCTGGGCTAACACCTATAATCCCAGCACTTTGGGAGGCTGAGGCGGGCAGATCACCTGAAGTAAGGAGTTCGAGACCAGCCTGACCAACATGGAGAAACCCCATCTCTACTAAAAATACAAACTTAGCCAGGTGTGGTGGCATGCACCTGTAATCCCAGCTACTCTGGAAGCTGAGGCAGGAGAGTCACTTGAACCCGGGAGGCGGAGGTTGCGGTGAGCCAAGATTACGTCATTGTACTTCAGCCTGAGCAATAAGAGTGAGACTCCATCTCAAAACAAAAAAACAAAAACCAAAACCTGTCAAGGTCACGAAAGCAAGGAAAGTCTGAGAAACTGTCACGGCCCAGAGGAGGTTAGGAGACTGACGACTAAGTGTTATGCGGGATCCTGGGATGGAAAAAGGTTATTGGGAAAAAACAAAGGAAATCTGAATAAAGTGTGGACTTCAGTCAATAATAATGCATCAATACTGGCCCATTAATTACAACAATATATCATATTCATGGAAGACATTAACTATAGCGGGGACTGGGTACGGGGCACATGGAAACTCTCTGTATTGTCTTCTCAGTTCTATAAATCTCAAAGAGTTCTACAAAATATAGTCTTATTTAATTTAATTTTATTTTTGAGACAGGGGTCTCACTCTGTTGCCCAGGCTGGTCTTGAACTCCTGGACACAGGGGATCCTTCTGCTTCAGCCCAAGTCTATTTTAAAAATAATAATAAAGGCTGGGCGTGGTAGCTCACACCTGTAATCCCAGCACTTTGGGAGGCCAAGGCAGGTGGATCACTTGAGATCAGGAGTTTGAGAGCAGCCTGGCCAACATGGTGAAACCCCATCTCTATTAAAAATACAAAAAAATTAGCTGGGCATAGTGGCACATGCCTATAATCCTAGCTACTCAGGAGGCTGAGGCAGGAGGATTGCTTGACCCAGGAGGCAGAGTTTGTGGTGAGCTAAAATTGTGCCATTGCACTCCAGCCTGGATGACAGAGTGACTCCATCTCAAAAAAAGAAAAAAGAAAAAAAGGAAAGAAATATCTGTACAGTGTAAGCAGAAAAGCCAACGATGGCTTTAACACACAAGTGCCTTTTGGCACACAGAGTCCCTTTACTAGGCTATAGAGGAAGAAGGATTTGAACTTGGATTTCTGACTGTACAGCCTTTGCCCTAAATCCTGCTGTGCTGCAGCTCTCTCTGTATTCTCTTACTTTGGGAATGATACACGTATGTAAAACCCTAAGTGCAGGGGGTATTCGGTGAAAACAGTCATTATTTTTCAACAGGGAGAGTGGGCAAGAGCATATGACACATCTTTCAGTCCGTGGCATTTTCAGACACAGCAATGAAGACCCCAAGTTTTCTTTCAGTGTTGTTTCCCTTTCTCCCCTACCCCCCATTTCCTTCTTTTTTTCTTTTCTGAGATGGAGTGTTACTCTGTCGCCCAGGCTGGAGTGCAGTGGCGCCATCTCGGCTCAGTGTAACCTCCGCCTCCTGGGTTAAAACACTTCTCCTGCTTAGAATAGCTGGGATTACAGGCACCCGCCACCACACCCAGCTAATTTTTGTATTTTTAGTAGAGACAGAATTTCGCCATGTTGGCCAGATTGGTCTCAAACTCCTGATCTCAGGTGATCCACCTGCCTTGGCCTCCCAAAGTGCTGGAATTACAGGTGTGAGCCACTGCGCCTGGCCCTACCCCACATTTCTGATTCCTTCACGTCTAATGATTGCCAGGGATACAGACTCATTTCTGAATCTAAAGCCTCAAAAGATGCCACATGACCCCAGTTTGTCCCGCCTGACAGACCGTTGCTGGGGGCCGGCAGACTGCTGCTGTCCTGGCTGGCTCTGACCCCTGGGGAAGTGGCCCAACCTAGCACCTTAGGTCCTCTCTTCCTTGGCAAGGGGTGGGCGGGCAACTGACAGGTGAGCTGCCCCTTGGATATCAAGAACAGCGGCTGGAATTCAGAGGTCCCTGCCCGATCTCTTCTTGTGCCTGGTCTAGCTGTTCCTCCACATGGCTCTGGAGGGTTCCATATCCCTGGCCTTGGAGTGCAGGTTGTTATCCCAGATCTCTTGGCTCCAGGTGAGAACTTAGAGCTTGCAGCCTGGGTTCAAATCCCTCTTCCACCCCTTTCTTTTCTTTTATTCTTTTTTGAAACTGAGTCTCCTTCTGTTACCCAGGCTGAAGTGCAGTGTTATGATCTTGGCTCACTGCATCCTCTGCCTCCTGAATTCAAGCAATTCTCCTGCCTCAGCCTCCCGAGTAGCTGGGATTACAGATGCCTGCCACCAGCACTGGCTAATTTTTGTATTTTTAGTACAGACAGGGTTTCACCATATTGACCAGGCTGGTCCTGAACTCCTGACCTTGGGTGATCCACCCAGCTCAGCCTCCCAAAGTGCTGGGATTATAGGTATGAGCCACCACACCTGGCCTCCTCTACCCATTTCTATCTTTGTGATCTTGGGTATGAAGTATTTTGCTTCAATTTTTTTTCTTTTTTTTTTTTTTGAGACAGAATCTTGCTCTGTCACCCAGGCTGAAGGGCAATGGCATGATCTTGGCTCACTGCAACCGCTGCCTCCCATGTTCAAGCAATTCTCCTGCCTCAGCCTCCTGAGTAGCTGGGATTACAGGCGCACGCCACCACGCCTGGCTAATTTTTGCATTTTTAGTAGAGATGGTGTTTCACTGTGTTGGTCAGGCTGGTCTCTAACTCCCAACCTCAGGTGATCCACCCGCCTCCGCCTCGCAAAGTGCTAGGATTACAGCTGTGAGCCACTACGCCCAGCCTTGCCTCAATGTTTGTTTGTTTATTTTTATCTTATTTTTAGAGACAGGGTCTTGCTCTGGTCCCCCAGGCTGCAGTATAGTGGCACAATCATAGCCCACTGCAGCCTCCAACTCCTGAGCTCAAGTGATCCTCCTGCCTCAGCCTCCCAGGTAGCTGGGACTATAGACACTTGCCACCATGTTCAGCAAATTTTGTTATTATTACTATTATTATTATTGCAGAGAGAAAGTCTCACTATGTTGCCCAGGTTGGTCTCAAACTCCTGGCCTCAAGTGATCTCCCTGACTCGGCCTCTCAAAGTGCTGGGATTATAGGCATGAGCCACTGCACCCGGCCTGCCTCAGTTTCTTTATCTGAAAACAGAGCTAATGACAGTATCAACCTCACAGGTTTTGCAACTCACAGGAATCAATGAGCTTAAACCTGTCATGTGCTTAAGACAAGCCTGGTCTGTGATATTTATTCCCCTGGATGGAAAGTTCCACCAGGGCAGCGGCTGGCCCTGTCTAGCCCACTACTGCATCTTCAGAGTCTAACAGGCATCCCATATTTGTGGGAGAAATAAACATCCCCTCTTCAATAGGCCATCCCTTTCTGTGGTAATCCCGTTTAAAGATTAAACACAGTAAAACTAGAATCACCATTATTGGTAACAATAGTAGCAACAGCAGCACACATCTTTGGGCTAAAATCAGAGGGGTGAAGCATTCTGACCTGTAGAATCCTTTCTGACCTAAAAAAAATGTTTTCTGTCTTTGAATTTCACCAGATTACTTTTGGCTATTATAATAGGTTCCCTTCTGGCAAATCCCTGATTTTTCTTAAAAACAATTTTTTTTTTTTGAGATGGAGTTTCACTCTTGTTGCCCAGTCTGGAGTGTAATAGCGTGATCTTGGCTCACTGCAACCTCCGCCTTCTGGGTTCAAGCAATTCTCCTGCCTCAGCCTCCCCAGTAGCTGGGATTACAGGCATGTGCCACCATACCTGGCTAATTTTTGTATTTTTAGTAGAGACGGGGTTTCCTACATGTTGGCCAGGCTGGTCTCGAACTCCTGACCTCAGGTGATCCGCCTGCCTCAGCCTCCCAAAGTGCTGGGATTACAGGCGTGAGCCATGGCGTCTGGCCTTAAAATTTTATTTTAACTTTTATTTGTTTTTTTGAGATGCAGTCTCACTCTGTGGCCCAGGCTGAAGTGCAGTGGCATGATCTTGGCTTACTGCAACCTCAGCCTCCCATGTTTGAGCGATTCTCCTGCCTCAGCTTCCTGAGTAGCTGGGACTATAGGTGTGTACCACCACACCTGCTAATTTTTTTGTATTTTTAGTAGAGATGGGGTTTCACCATGTTGGCCAGGCTGGTCTCGAACTCCTGACCTCAGGTGATCCTCCCGCCTCAGCTTCCCAAAGTGCTGAGATTACAGGCATGAGCCACCTCGCTGGGCCTCAGATTCCAGTGAAACACTCTCACAAGCACATCGTGGCATGCTGAGAAATGAATGAAAGTGCAGGTGAGTCATGCCAATGAGGCCTTCCCAATCTCCCTCAAAAAGGTAAGTTTCCTCTCTGACCCTGATGAGTTGAGTTAGTTCTCCTAAACTAACCTCCTTCCTTCTATTGCCTGGACTTCCAGCATGTGTGTGCTGCAGTCTTCCCTGGTAGAAGAACAGGTTTGCTGCCTTTTCAAGTTCTCCCAACTAGAGATCTCCCTTGCTGGGGAGCCCCCCACGGTGTGTGCCAAGTGTACAGATTGCATTGGGGACACAAGGGCTTGTAGGAAGAAGCTCATCAAAGGAAGTGCAGGGACACGCCTCCCTGAAAGCCACGCTCGCTTCTGCCTCCTGGGCCTCTGTGCAAGCACTTCTGCTGCCTGGAACACCCTTCCCTGCCACGCCTGCCTGTGACCTAGTCCACACGTCATCCTCACTATGCCTTCCCCGACACCCCAGGGAGGCATCAGGCCTTTTTTCTGGGCTCCCACTGCAGCCTGCTGTACATAATTCTGTCTCAAGCTCCCCGCAGCAGGCAGCAGGCCATGATGGCAAGGGTGGGCGCTGGAATCCTGGTTCCTCTGAGTTGTTGGGAGGATTAAATGAGATAATATGTCAGTGGTGCTTGGCATGGTGCTGAGCATGTGGGCGGGGGCCATCGCATGCCAGTGAGAGGGGCTTTAGATGCAGGGCAGGGACCACATTTTACACATTTTACATTCTTTCATACCCCAGCATCCGACTCCATGCCCAGAGCTTCCCTGTAACAACTGGCATCTCTATTCTGCAAGAGGAAATTGAGATATACCTTCCTCCTCATCCTCCCGCACGCCTGAAAGCACACATGCAAAGATCACTTCCACGAGCCCAGTCTCGGGGAAAACTGCGTTCGTATCGCTGACAAGCCCTCCTGGTGGCTTCCTACAGAGTTCACGGTCATTCCCAGAGAGCCTTCATAGTCCACTGTCTCTGCACAAACCTCCACCCTAGGGAGACTGTGGAGTTTAGTTTCCTGTGCATAAGAGACATCATGTGACCTTCAGGAGTCTTTTCCTCCAAGCCTTCCTTCAGCAAGTGGATAGAACAAACCTCTTCCTACCCAGCATCAGAGGTCTATGTGGGGTGTCAGAGGTCTAGGTGGGGGGTCAGAGGTCGACACTGGGACTCAGGACGGCTATCTTATAGCCCCACATGCCCACCCCACCCACCGTGATCCTCCTAGGAAGCCCCTGTATATAACCACAAATCCTGCAACAGACCGTCTCTCATCTTCATCCTCCCAGCTCTGATTCCAGCTGGCTCCCTGCAATACTGCTCAGCCGTAGGAAGTTGGCCACTATCCAATGAGGTGTCACCTAAGACCCCAGCAGGGACCTGGGTGGCCAGTGATTCACAGGCACCCATAGGACACCATCCCCATCCCCACAGCACCCCGTGAACACGCAGGGCCACACCCTAGCCTCCTGGCTTCCCTGCGGTTCCAAGTTCTGTTCTAAGGATTTAGCCACTCTTCCCCAACCCCAGTTTCCAGATGGGGAAGTTGAGGTGCTGAGCCTAAACGAGCTTTCTCCCGGGGTGGTCCAGAGTCTGATAGTAATACCCACAAGGAAGCCTCGGCTTTTTGCCTCAGGCTTTCTGTGAATTGTTATGTTGTCAGAAGGACCCCAGACACATGGTGCCCAGGCTGCGTGGGGCTGGACTGGTCCGGCTCCTCCTTGCCCCCTGCAGTCCTGACCACAGTGTCACGCCAGCGTCTCCTCTCCTGTCTCATCTCATCCCTGTGCCAGGGCCAAGCCACCTGCAATCCCTTCCAAACCACCCGCCGCTGACCACAGAAGCCCAGGGGAACCTACAGGTTGGACCAGGAGGCTGGGGCTGGGGTGAGGAGGGCGGTGGGATGGACAGGAAGAGCCACATAAGATGGAAAGACATAGGAATGCAGGTCCTCTCACTCAATCACAGCCCGGCTGAGGGGGAATAAAATGAAGCAGACAACTCATTCATGTTCCACCAGAGCCTCTTCAGCACATTTTTCCCTTCTGAAAATATTCCTTAACAAAGAGCTGCCTGCTTCTAGCAGGCCCCGACCCAGGCCCACCGGCTCTCAAATGCCGGGAGAGAAGGAAGCTGTTTTGTCTTGGCCAAATACACTGGCTGTGGGTGAAACAACTAGCTCGGGCCATCAGGGGCCAGCTCCGAGGGGTTGCCTGGACTGCCCTGCTGGCTCTGCCATTTGAGGCCAGCAGGTGTGATGGGGTCAGGAGGCTGGTCTTAACTGTCCGGGCAGACTTCAGGACCAAAGCCAGGAGCTGTCTGAACCCTCTCCCTTCCCACCAGGGGGTGGCATAAATCAGGGGCGGGCAGCGGTTCCTTTGGGACACTAGTGTAGGAGAGAAAGTGAGCGTCCTTCTCTTTGAAAGGGCACAGCAGGGAAGGATGGATAACTCAGCAGAGGCCTGGGGCAGGTTCCCACAGGGGCAGGTGCTGGGGCATTCTGGGGCCCTGCCACCCTCCAGGGCCCCAATGTGGCGCCAGCTTGGTGGAGGGGCAGACTGGCTTCCCGAGGGGCGGCAGGCACCTCAAGGTGTCTGGAGCCTCTGCTTGAGCTGGGGGAATTGTTGGGGGCTCTGGGAGGGCCTGGACAGGTGGAGTCCGAGGAGGGGTACAGAGATGTTGAGTGGGTGGGGGCAGGGGCAGATATGCCTGCGGTCTGTGTTGGAGTTCTTAAGTTTTTCTATGTGTGCTGGGGGATCTAAGTGACCCACTCTGTGTCTGTGTGTATGTGTGTGTGTGTGTGTGTGTGTGTGTATGAAATTGGGGTTTTCAGAAAGACGGGTGGCTCCGAATGGGGAGTGGAGTGGTTCGGAATATCCATTGGCAGGTCTTGGGCATAGGTGGATTTTTCAGGAAGCCAGGACCCAGATGGGGCAGGATCAGTGGAACTACCAGAGTGTGCTGGGTGGACGCTGGGAGTGATGTTTAGGGGTGCCCTTGGGCATGGGGCAGCTGGGGTGGGAGATGGGCTAGCAGGCTGAGCTGAGGGCTGTGGGCAAGGGTAGGAAGTCCGATTTACAGAGGCCAGAGAGGGGTCCCGTGGGGTCATGATGGGAGGCGGGTAGGGCCCTGAGGCTAGTCTCCTTGGGGAGAGGTGGGGGCAGTTCTAGGCCAAAGATAGGAGGATGTGAAGTGAAGGGGTGCGGGGAGGGGGTGGCAAGTGTTGTCCACAAGGGAGGGGTCCTGAGAGATCAGGGCAGAAGGTGGGCGGGGGTTCTTGGGCTTGGGGGCGCTTGTGGGGGACTGATCGGCGGAGTGGGGGATGGGGACCCCTGAAGAGGTTCCCGGAGAGGAGTCCTGAGGGTCAGTGCAAAGGGTGGACGGGGGTCCTGGGCCTGAGAGGTCCTCACGGGGAGGGGCTGGGGTGGGGGAGGGGGATCATGCAGGGGATCCCGGGGAGGATCCGGAGGGATCCGCAACGAGGGTGGGCAGGGGCCGGGGTCCCCCGAGGGTCCCGGGCTGGGGATGCCGAGGATCCCAGCACGGGTTCCGGGGCACGACGGCCCGAGTCGCTGTCCTGCCAGTTCCCCGCGGGCCGCATCGCGGAGCCGCCGGCCTGAGCAGGCGCCCGGCAGGCCCGGCCCGCGCCGCCCTACCTGCGCCGAGCGCGCCGCCATCGCCGTGCCGAGCCTCGCCGCTCCGGGCTGCGCCGCCGGATCCCAGCCGCGCCGTTCGCCTCGCAGGCCCGGCCCGGCCCCCTCAGCCGCCCCCCGGGACCGCGGCCGCCGCCGGCTCCGCCGCTGCCATTTCACCCGCTGACAGGAGCCGCTGCCCCGCCCCTGAGGCCCCGTCCGCCAATTCGCCTCCCCTAGGCACCCTGGCTCCGCCCACCAGCCAGGAGTGACGGGATATCTGACCAATCAATGGCCATTCCGTGAGGCGGGCCCTGGCTACGGTCAGAAGGTTGCCGCCTCTGAGGAGAGAGCGAATTGAAATGAGGGAAGCTATGAAGGACCAGTAGCTTTGCGTATCGGAATGAGGACTCCTGTTGATGAACACGTGATGAGGCCAATAGCAAGGAAGGAAGGGGTGGGTCTCTGAGGAAAGACTGCGGCCCTGAGGAACACTAGGTAGACGCGACCAAGCGTTTGGCACTAAGCCCCGCCCAGAGCCGGGCTTTCTGCCCAATAACGAGACGTCCCGAGTCGTTCATTATTATCTGCCCCTCAAACCTGGGCCCTGGCAACTGTTGGGGGCGCTATAACGAAGATTGACACCTAGGGAACCAATGATATTAAAGGAGGGCGGGGAAGTGGCACTCTCTGACTAATGGGTATGTGAGATTGGTGCGCGCATTGGCGTCCTGGGCGGTGGGGCTTGAGGCCTGGGTTGAATGAAATGAGGGTGGGGCTAAGGGAGGGTGTGGCTTAGGCCAGGGATGGGGCGGGGTCAGGTAAGGGAGGGGCTCGTGGGTTGGGTCTGAGAGGGGGCGTGGCCAGAAATCCTGAAGACTAAGAGGGACGTGATGGCACTGTATCCTCCAGGAGCCCATTTCTGTGCTGGAGACGGGGCGGTTGGAATTGGGAGGGTCCCATAAAAGAGGCCCGTCCCCTGTCCCAGTCCAGGCCAGGTTAAGTGTCTTCTCTGAAGCCCACAGCGCCTTGTGTTCCTCCATCAAAGCTCAGATCGCGCGGTGATCGTGAGGAGGGATAGGCCCTCCCATGCCCCATCCTCCCAGGCTTATAGCTCCTCGGGGAGTCGGAATGCGGGGCCTAGGTCGGGTCTCTTTCGGGTCCCCAGCACGGGAACTGCTTGTAACGTTTGATGAATGAATGAATGAATGAATGGGCCAGTGACTCTCGTAACAGAGAAGGGAGGGGTGGAGAATCCCTCAAGCTACAGAGGAATATGTAGTAGGGACAGTTACTGACAGCGGGCAAGACTGAGCAAAATGGACATATTTCCCCCCAAGATGCAGGGATGGGCCCTGAAGGGGGGGTGGGGCAGAGAGGTACCTTGTCATAGCAGAGAGGGTGACGTCATAAGTGTGTTTTTATTTATTTATTTTTCAGAGACAGGGTCTCGCTTTGTGTCCCAGGCTGCAGTGCAGTGATGCAAACATAGCTCACTGCAGCCTCGAACTCCTGCACTCCAGTGATCCTCCCACCTCAATCTCTCAAGTAGCTGGGACTACAGGCGTGCACCTACCGTGCCTGGCTAATGATTTGGTAGAGACTGGGGTCTTTCTCAGGCTGGTCAGGAACTCCTGGTTCCAGGTTCTCCCACTTTGGCCTCCCAAAATGCTGGGATTACAGGCATGAGCCACCTCGCCCAGGTAGAGGTCCTAAGTTCAGAATGGGGAAGGGAGTGCTGAACCCAGGGATGGGCGTGTCAGGACTTCCTAAGGTCTGAGATCTCAACCTCTCTGTAGTAGAAGATTCTGTGTGGTCTTGCAAGCAGTGACCGGCATCCATGCATGGCCCTGGCCTCTGTCAGCTCTCTCGGCCTCTCCCTCCCTCTTCCTGTCTGTATTGCACCTGCTAACATTCTGGAACTGTTAATAAACCCCCAGGCTGGGCGTGGGGGCTCAGGCCTGTAATCCCAGCTACTCGGTAGGCTGAGGCAGGAGAATTGCTTGAATCCAGAAGGCAGAGGTTACAGTGAGCTGAGATTTCGACACTGTACTCCAGCCTGGGCAACAGAGCAAGACTCTGTTTCAAAAAAATTTTTTGTAGAGATGGGTTCTTCTTGCTATGTTGTTCAGGCTCCTGTCAAATTCCTGGGCTCAATCGATTCTCCTGCCTTGGCCTCCCAAAGCACTGAGATTATAGGCTTGAGCCACCTCGCCTGATCTCCTTTCTTCCTTTAAAGCCAGCTTATGTGCTTGGCATTTCATAGTCCTGACAAAATCACAAGTTGACTGGATTTTCGGAGTCTGTAGCCGAAGTCAATCTCATCAACAATGTCCTCTAATTCCTGGGTGGGAGGGGGCTGAGGACCCCACCAGACATGGTTTCTGATGGGTTGTGGGGTATATTAATTAAAGCAGGAGCGCAGGTATGAGGCCAGGGCTGGTGGGGTCAAAGAATCAGCAAGGGACAATCCCTGAGCTGGCTGCCCCTGGTCCGTCAGTGTGGGAAACTGAGAAGCAAAGTCTTGGGGTTTGCTGACACTGCCCGATTTTCTCCCCAGGACTGACCTCTGGGAATAGTAGTCTGGTGTGAGCTGGTGCTTCTGAGGAACAGAAAAATCCTGGGGAGTGGGGCGGGGGCAAACAGTGGCTTGCACCTGCAATCCCAGCACTTTGGGAGGCCAAGGCAGGCAGGAGCAGTTTCAGCCAGGAGTTCGAGACCAGCCTGGCCAGCGTGGTGAAACCCTGTTTCACAAAAACTAGCTGGGTGCAGCACGCGCCTGTAGTCCTAGCTGCTCGGGAGGCTGAGGCAGAAGAATTGCTTGAATCTGGGGGCTGGAGGTTGCAGTGAGTCGAGATTGCGCCACTACACGCCAGCCTGGGCAACAGAGTGAGACTGTCTCAAAGAAAAGAAAGGAAAGGAAAAGACAAGACAAGGCAAGACAAGACATTTGTTCAACCACGTGTGATTCTGGTGGTCTTTGACAGGCAGGGGAGGGGGACACTAACAGTCTTCACAACAACACTACGAGAAAAGTACAGGTCTTATCCTGCTTTACAGAGGAGAAAATTGAGACACAGAGAGGTCAACAATCGATGGTGGTCACGCAGCTTGTAAGTGGTAGGGCTGGGATTCCAACTTAGGCAAGTTGTCCAAGTCCACTACAGTAAGCAGACCCAAATTTGAGGACAAAAGAAATTTCTTTGGGAGGCGATTGAAGAAAATGCCAGTGGTAGGAGAGTGTTCTTTATTTCTTCTTGTGGATTTTTTTTTTTTTTTTTTTTTGAGACAGGGTCTCACTATGTCACCCAGACTGGAGGGCAGTGGTACAATCTCAGCTCATGGCAACCTCTGCCTCCTGGGTTCAAGCGATTCTCCTACCTCAGCCTCCCAAGTAGCTGGAAATACAGGCACACGACACCACATCCAGCTAATTTTTGTATTTTTTTGGTAGAGATGGGGTTTTACCATGTTGGCCAGGCAGGTCTCAAACTGCTGACCTCAAGTGATCTGCCTGCCTTGGCCTCCCAAAGTGCTGGTATTACAGGCACGAGTCACCATGCCCGGCCTTTCATCTGGATTTGAGTTACTGTCTAGCGTTCTTTCATTTCATCCTAAAGGTTTCCCTTCATTTCCTTTATTGTAGTAAAATACACATAACTTAAACGTTACCACTTAAAGCATATCGTTTAAAGTATACAATTCAGTGTCATTTAGTACATTCACAATGTTGTGCAACCATCACCACTATCTAGTTCCAGAACATTCTCATCACCCCAAAAGAATAACCCATACTTATTTATTTATTTATTTATTTATTTTTTTTTGAGAGAGGGTCTTCCTCTGTCACCCAGGGTGACTGCAGTGGCACGATCATAGTTGAGTGCAGCCTCAGCCTTTTGAGTACCTGGGACTATAGGCATGTGCCACCACGCCCAGCTAATTTTTAAATGTTTTGTAGAGATGGGGGTCTTGCCATGTTGCCCAGGCTGGTCTCAAACTCCTATCCTAAACTAATCCTCTTCCCTTGGCCTCCCAAAGTACTGGGATTATAGGCATGAGACACCACGCCCAGCCCCCGCATACTTACTAAATAGTCACTCCACATTCCTGCCTCCCTGCAGCCTTGGAAAACATTAATCTGCTTTGTGTCTCTATGGATTTGCCTATTCAGGACATTTCATATAAATGGAGTCTCACAGTATGTGGCTTTTTGCATCTGGCTTCTTTCATTGAGCATAATGTTTTAAAGTTTCATATATGTTGTGGCATACATCAGTGCTTCTTTCCTGTTTATGGCTGAAAATGTAGTTTTGCTGTATATAGAATTCTTGGTTGATGGTTTTTCTCTTTTAGCACCTTGGGTATGTCATCCCACTGCCTTTTGGTCTCCATGGTTTCTGTTGACAAATCAACTGTTAATCTCCCTGAGAATCCCTTGTACATAATGAGATATGTCTCCGTTGCTGCTTTCTGGATTCTTCCTTTGTCTTTGTCTTTCAAAAGTGTGATTATGATCTATCTTGGTGTGAAGCTCTTTGAGTTTATGCTAATTGAAGTTTTCTGAGCTTCTGAATGAGTAGACTAACACTTTTCAGAAAATTTGCAAAGTGTGCAGCCATTACTTCTCAGACATTCTTTATACCCCTTTCTTTCTCTCTTCTCCCTCTGAGACTTTTAGTATATGTTGGCATACTTAATGGTGCCCCACAAATCTCTGAGGCTCTGTTAATTTTTCTTCACTTCTTTTTCTTTCTGTTCCTCAAACTGGATAACCTCGGTTGATCTCAATTGATCTATTAAGTTTGCAGAGTCTTTCTTTTGCTTGCTTAAATCTGCCATGATCTAGTGAAATATTCATTTCAGATATTATACTTTTCAACTCCCAAATTTCTGTATGTTTCCTTTTTATAATTTCCATTTCTTATTGATATTCTTTATTTGGTGACACATTATTCTAATACTTTTCTTTAGTTCTTCTTTGCTTATGAGACAGGGCCTTGCTCTGTTGCCCAGGCTGGAGTCCAGTGGCAACATCAAAGCTTATTATGACACAGAGTTCCTGGACTCAAGTGATCTTCTCACCTCAGCCTTCCTAGTAGCTGCAATTACAGGTGTGCACCACTACGCTTGATTAGTTAAAAAAAAATTGCTTATTTTGTAGAGATGGGGGTCTCACTATGTTGTCCATGCTTGTCTCAAACTCTTGGCCTCAACTGATTTAGTTTAAAAACCTTGGCCTCCCAAAGTGCTGGAATTACAAGAGTAAGCCACTGCACCCGCCCTTCTTAAGGTCTTTAGATATAATTTCCTTTATGCTCTTTGAACATATTTAAAATGGTTGATTTAAAGTCTTTGTCTAAGAAGTCCAACTTCTGGGCTTTCTCAAGGACAGTTTCTATTTAATACCCTTCCCCCCAATGTATGGGTAATATTAGCTTGTTTCTTTGCATTTTTTATAATTTTTGTTGAAAATGAAACATAGCAACTATGAAAATCAGAGTTTCCTTTCTTCTCAGGATTTATTGCTATTACTGTTTGCTATAGTTGTTATTTGTTTAATGACTTGTTTTTTTTTTTTGAGACAGAGTCTTGCTCTGTCATCCAGGCTGGAGTGCAGTGGTGCGATCTCGGCTCACTTCAGCCTCTGCCTCCCAGGTTCAAGCAATTCTACTGTCTCAGCCTCCTGAGTAGCTGAGATTACAGGCACGTGCCACTACACCCAGCTAATTTGGATTTTTAGTAGAGATGGGGTTTCACCATGTTGGCCAGGCTGGTCTTGAACTACTGACCTCAGGTGATCCACCCGCCTCGGCCTCCCAAAGTGCTGGGATCATAGATGTGAGCCACCATGCCCAGCCTATTTAATGACTTTTCTGAACTACTTCTGTAAAGTCTATATTTTCTGTCATGTATGGCCACTGAAGTCTCTGCTCAGTTAGCTTCATGGTTATCTAATGATTGGACAGAGATTTCCTTGAATATCTGGAATCAAAAGTCTCCCAGTCTTTGCCAAAGAACTCTGTGTACATATTAGGGACACACCTTCAAGACCCAGGAAATTTACAACTCTGCTTTAGCTCTCGCTTCCTGTTTGCACAGAGCCTCAAAGTCAGCCATGGGTGTGAGCTTAGGGCTGTCTCAGGTCTTTCCTAAACATGCACATGTGCATGTGGCCTTCTATGTCCCCAGAAATATGTCAGAATTTTTCACAAGTTCTTCAGAACATCTAATGCCTTCATTTTTCCTTTTAAGATTTTTCGTTAGCCTATTATCTGCCCCAGCTGTTTACTATTGCCATAGGCAGCTGTGATGTTAAAACATTTAACAAGCAGCTCATGGGGAGAAATTTTTAGCACTGGACAAGTTCAAGTGAGGTCAGGCCTTTCAGAGCAGGGTGTTCCAGAGTACCACCAAACAGGTCAAAAAAATGACTCTTCTTGGCCAGGCACAGTGGCTCATGCTTTTTAATTCCAGCACTCTGGGAGGCCAAGGCGGGTGGATCACCTGGGGTCAGGAGTTTGAGACCAGCCTGGCCAAACTGCCGAAATCCTGTCTTCACTGAAAACACAAAAATTAGTCAGGCATGGTGGCAGGTACCTGTAGTCCCAGCTACTCGGGACGCTGAGGCAGGAGAATCGTTTGAACCCAGGAGGTGGAGGTTGCAGTGAGCCGAGATCACGCCACTGCACTCCAGCCTGGGTGATAGAGCGAGACTCTGTCTCAAAAAAAAAAATGAATCAATAAAGATTCTTCCTGAATGAAGCTTTGAAAGAGCTGCAAATCTGTTCTTTTCCCTATGGTATCAAGATTGTGGGCTGTTATTTTTCAAGGCTACTCTGAGCTGGAGAGCTGGGATTAAGACTAGAGTGAGTTAAAATTCTACAGAGCTTGTTTTTTTTTTTTTTTTTTTTTTTTTTAATGTGTATGTGTGTTTTTTAAACTAAATGCTCTGCAAATTACTGCCAGCTTTTGGTTAATTTCCAGAGTTGTGAAAATGTTGATTCTGTCAAATTTTACCATTTTTTTCATTGCTTTTGTAGAAAGGCAAATTTTACTCTGTCATTTTGCTGACTTTCTTTTTTTTTTCCCCTTTGATGCTTAAATTATCTTTAATTTGGCCAGTGAAAGCTTTTCTTTCTGGCTTCTGGGTCCCTTTGACGTATTCCTATCAGTTTTTTTGCTGATCGTTTTTTCTTCCTTTCTGGCCTAACTAGATGTTCCAGGCTTTTTTTCCCCCCCAACCCTGCCTCAGCCTCCTGAGTAGCTAGAACTACAGGAGCATGCCACAGTGCCTGGCTAATTTTTAAATTTTTTGTAGAGACAGGGTCTTGCTATGTTGCCCAGGCTGGTCTCATTTTTCCGAAGAGCCCTTAGTAGATAAATGGGCGGGCACACACACACACACACACACACACACACACATTTATTTCTCTATTTATCTATAAATTTTGAAAACCATGAATTCACATCAGTGCCTCCAATTCAATAGGGTTCATTCTAGGGTTTGTTTGTTTGTTTGTTTTGTCACCCAGGCTGGAGTGCAGTGGCACAATCTCAGCTCACTGCAGCCTTGACCTCCTGGTCTTGAGCAATTTTCTTGCCTCAGGCTCCTGAGTAGCTAGGACCGCAGGCACACACCACTGTGCCCAGCTAATTTTTGATTATTTGTAGAAACAGGGTCTCACTATGTTTCCCAGGCTGGTCTGGAACACCTGGACTCAAGCAATCCTCCCGCATTGGCCTCCCAAAGTGCTGGGATTACTGTGGCTGGGTGCAGCTGCTGACGCCTGTAATTCCAGCACTTTGGGAGGCCAAGGTGCGTGGATCACCTGAAGTCAGGAGTTCGAGACCAGCCTGGCCAACATGGCGAAACCCTGTCTGTGCTAAAAATACAAAAATTAGCCAGACGTCTTAGTGGGAGCCTGTAATCCCAGCTACTTGGGAGGCTGAGGCAGGAGAATCACTCAAACTCGGGAGGTGGAGTTTGCAGGGAGCCAAGATCATGCCACTGCACCCAGCCTGGGTGACAGAGCAAGACAGAGCATGGTGGCTCATACCTGTAATCCCAGCACTTTGGGAGGCCAAGGTGGGCAGATCACCTGAGGTCGGGAGTTCGAGACCAGCCTGACCAATATGGAGAAACCCCATCTCTACTAAAAATACAAAAAAATTAGCTGGGTGTGATAGCGCATGCCTGTAATCCCAGCTACTCAGGCAGCTAAGGCAGGAGAATTGCTTGAACTGAGAGGCAGAGGCTGCAGCGAGCCAAGATTATGCCATTGCACTCCAGCCTGGGCAAAAAGAGCGGACTCCCTCTAGAAAACAACAACAACAAAAAAAACGAAAACAAATTAAAAAACCCAAAGTACTGGGATTACAGGCATGATCCACCACACCTGGCCTCTACATTTCATGAGCACTTATTTTGTGCTACGTGCTTTTTGGACACGGCCTCAAAGAATCCCGTAACATAGCTGCCCTCATTCTCATTTTACCTGTAAGCATAGTAGCTCAGAGATGAGTCACCTGCTCGCAGCCCATCAGCTCATAAACATGGAGTTGGGTTTGAAACTGTGAAAGCAGGGAGGACCATATCATTTCACTCCCCTCAGTGGCCTCAACTGAAACTAACCCAAGAGAGATGTGGAGATTCTGTTGCCTTTCATAACTGGGAAGTGCGGGTGAGTGGAAGGGGGCTGGATTCAGGATCCTTTCTTTATCTGTCTATGATCTATTTCCTCCAGAATGTAACCTTCTAGACCAAAGGTTGGTAAATATTTGAAAAGGGCCAGATAGTAAATATTTCTCGAGGGGTCTGTGTTACAACTCTGCTGTTATAGCACAAATGCATCACAGACAACACATAAATGCATGGGCATAAAACTATTCATTTTTGTAAATAACTTTTTTCTACTATAACTTTTTTTTTTATCATCAGTCTCCGTAGAGACTGTCAAAAGTTGCCAGTGCTGGCTATATCGCAAGTCCTCACGGCGGGGTATTGGGAAAAGTTTTCAATTAGCAATAATCGTGCCTCAGATAAACCTCATTGGCTACGATACTGCCACTGCACAAAGCTTATGATAACTTTTTTAGAGACAAGGTTTTGCTCTGTCACCCAAGCTGGAGTGCAGTGGTGCAAACATGGCTCACTGCAGTCTCAAACTCCTGGGCTCAAGCAATCCTTCTGCCTCAGCTTCCCAAGTAGCTAGGTCTTCGGGTGCATGCCACCACACCCGGCTATTTTTTTTTTTTTTTGAGACAGAGTCTCACTCTGTTGCCCAGGCTGGAGTGCAGTGGTGCAATCTCAGTTCACTGCAACCTCCGCCTCCCAGGCTCAAGCAATTCTTGTGCCTCAGTCTCCCAAGTAGCTGAGATTACAGGCGCCCGCCACTACACTTGGCTAATTTTTGTATTTTTAGTAGAGACAGGGTTTCATCATGTTGGCCAGGCTGGTTTCAAACTCCTGACCTCAAGTGATTTACCCATCTTGGCCTCCCAAATTGCTGAGATTACAGAACTGAGCCACCGCTCCTGGCCAATTTTGTAATTTTTTTGTATAGATAGGGTCTTGCTATGTTGCCCAGGCTGGTCTTAAATTCATGGCCTCAAGTGATCCTCTCCCCTTGGCCTCTCAAAGTGCTGATATTACAGGTATAAACAAATAAATAGTTATTTGTAAATAAGGTTGTTTACAAAGCAACTAGGGGTGTGCTGATCAAAGGGAGGAGATGGAATCTCTTTTTTTTACTGCTATATCCTCAGTGTCAAGAACATCACCTGGCTTGTGGTAGGTTCTTTTGCTCCATCAATGTATGTTAAAGGAATAAACTGATAAATTAGTATTGCTTGTTTGTTTGTGGTGCAGAAGTGGCTGACGTGGCCGAATGGCTTAACTGGTGGAATGGTTAACAGAGTGTGGGAGATCTACTTGGGAATAGGTGGTAGATCTTTGGAGGAGACTTTATTTTTTAAAGAAAAGGGGATGGGATCTGGGCGTAGTAGCTTACACCTGTAATCCCAGCACTTTGGGAGGTCGAGGTGGGCGGATCACCTGAGGTCAGGAGTTCGAGACCAGCCTGGCCAACATGGTGAAATCCCATCTCTATTAAACACACACACACACACACACACACACACACACACACACACACACAATATTAGCTGGGTGTGGTGGTGCATTCCTGTAATCCCAGCTACTCAGGAGGCTGAGGCAGGAGAATCCCTTGAACCCAGGAGGTGGAGGTTGCAGTGAGCTGAAATCGTGCCATTGCACTCAGGCCTGGGCGACAAGAGTGAAACTCCCTCTCAAAAAAATTTAAAAAAAGAAAAAGAAGGGGGTGGGAGGGAAATGACATTTATTGGGCACCTATGTGGTGCCAAGAGACCTGAGTGAGGTTATTTTTCATGACAGCCCTGTAAAGTAGGTCTGTGTTGCCATTTCACAGATGGGGAAAACTGAGGCTCAGAGATTTTGGATGACTTGCTCATGCCAACCCAGCAAGAGGCAGAGCTGAAATTCAAAGTCAGGTCTGCACAACTTGATGTGCTTTTTGTGCTTAGCTGGGTTTCCTGAAGGGGTGGGGACTTTCTCATCTCTAGAGACACATTGGCAGAATGAGAACATCAATTCCCTGCCCCCAGCTGGAAAGCCAAACATGATACTTTCTCCTTGGTAGGGTATTCCCTCATATTAATCAGCTATCAGCCCTTTTGCCTGGTGTTCAGTGTCTCGGGATTGGATTGGGGACTAGCCCTCTGTTTTCCCTTCTGAGGCTTTTAGGTTTCACTGGATAACTTTCAGTTCCTCCAAAATATTACATCTGTTTTTTGACTTCCTGATTTTTTTTGAGACAAAGTTTCACCTTTGTTGCCCAGGCTGGAGTGCAATGGTGCAACCTTGGCTCACTGCAACCTCTATCTCCTGGGTTCAAGCGATTCTCGTGCCTCAGCCTTAGGAACAGCTGAGATTACAAGTGTGCATCACCATACCTGGCTGATTTTTGTACTTTTATTAGAGACAGGTTTTCACCATGTTGGCCAGGCTGGTCTTGAACTCATAACCTAGAATGGTTCACCTGCCTTGGCCTTTCAAAGTGCTGGGATTACAGGCATGAGCCACCACACCCGGCCTCACTTCCTTAATTTTTGCACAGCTGATCCCTCTCATTGAAAACACTCTTTCTCCCACAGCTGCGTTTCAATTTCTCTTTGTAGCATTCATCCTTTAGAATATAACCTTTCCCTCTACATGAAACCTCCTCCAGGAAGTCACCCTGGATTCAGGTGCCTACTCTGGGCTCTCCCAGCCCCTTGTACACATCCTGTGCAGCATTTCCCTGTTTTTTGATCTGTTTCTCCTGTTCTGACTATGAGCTCCCAGTGGCGGATAGCGTTAGCCTGATTCGTGCTGTAGGCCTGGTGTTCATCAGAGCCTTGCACTCAGTTAGTGCTCTACAAATGTCTAGTGAACAAACTAAGTCAGTGAGTAACATGTTGGCTCCACACCACTTCCTGGTTCAACTTTTTTTTTCTTTTTCTTTTTCTTTTTTTTAAATAAAGACGGGGTTTCACCATGTTGGTCAGGCTAGTCTTGAACTCCCGACCTCAGGTGATCGGCCCGCCTTGGTCTCCAAAGTGCCTGGATTACAGGCGTGAGCCACCACTCCCGGCCCAACTTTTTTTTTTTCAAGATGGAGTCTCACTCTGTTGCCCAGGCTGGAGCACAATGGCGTGATCTCGACTCACTGCAACCTCCACACCCCAGGTTCAAGCAATTCTCCTGCCTCAGCCTCCTGAATAGCTGGGATTATAGGCACCTGCCACCTCACCTGGCTCATTTTTATGTTTTTTAGTAGAGATGTGTTTCACCATCTTGGCCAGGCTGGTCTTGAACTCCTGACCTTGTGATCTACCCACCTTGTCCTCCCAGAGTCCTGGGATTACAGGCGTGAGCCCTGTGCCAGGCCTCCTGGTTCAACTTTTACACCATACACAGACACAGATCTCCTCTGTCCCACATTCACCTCCATTATTTCACCCCTCTCTCTGTCTTTGAGTCAGGGTCTTGCTCTGTCGTTCAGGCTGGAGTGCAGTGGCGTGATCACAGCTCATTGCAACCTCTTGCTCCTGGGCTCAAGCAATCCTCCTGCCTCAGCCTCCTGAGTAGCTGGGACTACAGAGACACACCGTCATGCCCAGCTATTTTTTTCTTTTTCTTTTTTTTTTTTTTAGACAGAGCCTTGCTCTGTCATCAGGCTGGAGTGCAGTGGCGCAATCTCGGCTCACTGAAACCTCCGCCTCCCAGGTACAAGCCATTCTCCTGCCTCAGCCTCACAAGTAGCTGGGACTAAAGACACACAACCACCAGGCCCGGCTAATTTTTTGTATTTTAGTAGAAATGGGGTTTTACCATGTTGGCAAGGATGGTCTCGATCTCCTGACTTTGTAATCCACCCGCCTCAGTCTCCCTAAGTGCTGGGATTATAGGTGTGAGCCACTGCGCCTGGCCAGCTTTTCTTTTTTTTCTTGAAACAGGGTCTTGCTCTGTTACCTGGGCTGGAAGGCTGGAGTACAGTGGTGTAGTCACAGCTCACTGGGGCCTCGACCTCCCCAGGCTTAGGTGGTTCTTTCACCTCAGCCTGCCAAGTAACTGGGGCTACAGTTGTACACCACCACTCTTAATTTTTGTATTTTTTTTGTGTGTGTGGCGACAGGGTCTTGCTATGTGGCCCAGGCTGGTCTCCAGCTCCTGTGCTCAAGTAATCCTTTCACCTTGGCCTACCAAAGTGCTGGGATTACAGACATGAGCCACTGCTCCTGGCCTCAGCTCTCTCTCTCTCTGTCCCTCTTTCTTTTTCTCTCTTTTTGAGACACGGTCTCTGTTTGTTGCCCAGGCTTGAGGGCAGTGACATGATCACGGCTCATGGCAGCCTCAACATCTCAGGCTTAGGCAATCCTGCCACCTCAGCCTCCCAAGCAGCTGGGACGACAGGCATGCTACCTCCACAACTGGCTGATTTTTGTATTATTATTATTTTATGGAGGCAGGGTCTCACTATGTTGCCCTGGTTGGTGTCAAACTCCTGAGCTTAAGTATTCCACCCCCTTTGGCCTCCCACAGTGCTGGATTACAGGCATGAGCCACCATGCCTAGCCCACCTCTTTTACTAACAAATCTTATTGTCATCTGATACCATCTCCTCCAGGAAGTCTTCTTCTTCTTCTGTTTTTTTTTTTTTTTTTTTTTTTGAGATGGAGTTTTGCTCTTGTCACCCAGGCTGGAGTGCAGTGGTGTGATCTCAGCTCATCACAACCTCTGCCTCCCAGGTTCAAGCGATTCTCCTGCCTCAGCCTTCCGAGTAGCTGGGATTATAGGAGTGCACCATCATGCCCGGCTAATTTTGTATTTTTAGTAGAGGTGGGGTTTCTTCATGTTGGTTAGGCTGGTCTTGAACTCCCAACCTCAGGTGATCCACCCACCGTGGCCTCCCAAAGTGTTGAGATTATAGGCATGAGCCACTTCGCCCAGTCTCAGGAAGTCTTCTTTTTCCACCCACTTGGAGTCCCTTTCCAAACTTCTTAGGCTGCACAGACTCTGCCACGCCCTAGCTTTGACCTGATAGTAGGAGGCTTTCCCTGAAGATCTGCCCCAGCTCAGACCACATTCATGTCCCCATGGCTCAGACAGGCACCACCTGGTGCTCTAGAGACTCAGCCACCTTTCCTGTGACATGAAGGTCAGGCTGGACTGGCCTCTCAAGAACTTGCTGGCACCAGACTTCCAGAACCTCAGCTAATGTCCACAGACCAGCATGGGAAGGAGATTGTGGCTTTCTGTTGGACCAAGCAGGGCTCTTTGCAGTTCTGGGCACACCCCCTGGAATGGGGCTTACGTTTTTCCCCTGGACCTGGGCCAGAGAGCTGTGTCCAGCCTGGAGCCTGATGCCTTTTTGCCTTCTCACTTCCATTCAGGAAGGGACTGCTGTGGGTTGTGGGCAGGAATTAGGGAACGGTGGCCTTTTGAGTTTCCTGCCAGGCCAAACAGTGTCATCCAGACCCTTAAGGCAGTTTCAACCACAGGCTGTTGGAACAGAGACCAGCCAGGCATGATTATCACACCTATAATCCCAGCGCTTTGGGAGGCCGAGGTGGAAGGATCACTTAAGGTCAGGAGTTTGAGATAAGCCTGGGCAACATAGCAAGACCTTGTATGTACAATTTTTTAATTTATTTTTTATTGTTTCTTGAGACAGTTTTGCTCTTGTCACCCGGGCTAGAGTGCAATGGCATGATCTCAGCTTACTGGAACCTCCGCCCTCCACCTCCCGGGTTCAAGCAATTCTCCTGCCTCAGCCTCCCAAGTAGCTGGGATTATAGACCTGTACCACCATACCTGGCTAATTTTTGTATTTTTAGTAGAGGTGGGGTTTTACCATGTTGGCCAGGCTGGTCTTGAACTCCTGACCTCAGGTCCATCCACCTTGGCCTCCCAAAGTGCTGGGATTACAGGTGTGAGCCACTATGCCCAGCCAAAAAATTTTTTAATTAGCCAGACGTGGTGGTGTCAGAGGCGTGTGAACTCCATCTTGAATAGGAGCTGGGTAAAATAAGGCTGAGGCCTACTGGGCTGCATTCCCAGATGGTTAGATATTCTGTCACAGGATGAGATAGGAGATTGGCACAAAATAGATTATAAAGACCTTGCTGATAAAACAGCTTGCAGTAAAGAAGCCGGCCAAAACCCACCAAAACCAAGATGGTGACCAGAGTGATCTCTGGTCGTCCTCACTGCTACACTCCCACCAGCGCTGTGACAGTGTACAGATGCCATGGCAACGTCAGGAAGTTACCCTATATGGTCTAAAAAGGGGAAGCATGAATAATCCACCCCTTGTTTAGCATATCTTCAAGAAATAACCATAAAAATGGGCAACCGGCAGCCCTTGGGGCTGCTCTGTCTATGCAGTAGCCATTCTTTTATTCAATTACTTTCCTAATATACTTGCTTTCACTTTATGAACTCACCCTGAATTCTTTCTTGTGTGAGATCCAAGAACCCTCTCTTGGGGTCTGGATCGGGACCCCGTCCTTTAGCAGTGGTGTGCACCTGTAGTCCTAGCTACTCAGGAGGCTGAGGCAGCAGGATTGCTTGAACCCAAGAGTTCAAGGCTGCGGTGAGCTATGGTTGCACCACTGCACTCCAGCCTGCATGATAGAGCAAGACTTTGTCTCTAAATAAGTGAAAAACAAAGAACAGAGTGCACACTCCTGTCTCTTTGCCTTTGCATTGACTGGGTCCTCTGCCCAGCATGCTGTCCTTCCTCCTTCTCCCAAGCATTTCCCATGCTCTGCAGAGCTCATCACCATCCTATCTATGGGTCTGGTCATTTTTTGTTTGTTTTTGAGACAGAGTCTTGCTCTGTTGCCCAGGCTGGAGTGCAGTGGCACGATCTCAGCTCACTGCAACCTCCACCTCCCAGGTTAAAGTGATTCTTGCGCCTCAGCCTCCAGAGTAGCTGGGACTACAGGTGTGCACCACCACACCCGGCAATTAAAAAAAATTTTTTTTTTAATTTAAAATTTTTATTTATTTTGCCCAACTTCCTATTGATTTGCAAAAAAAAATTTTTTTTTAGTAGAGACAGAGTTTTATCATGTTGGTTGGGCTGGTGTCGAACTCCTGACCTCCACCTCAGTCTCCCAAAGTGCTGGGGTTACAGGGGTAAGCTACCCTGCCCCCGCCAGGTTTGCTCATTTCTCTCACGTTGAGCCTTAGCCCCTCCTGGCACTGCTGACCTCCAGATCTCCCAGAAGGAGAATTGGCCCCTGGGTCAGCCGTTGCTGTAGCTCCAAAAGCTGCATTTCCTGGTGGTGCAGATGAGCTGAGCCTCAGGTCCTGGCACAGTGAGACTTCCAGGAACACAAGTGGGCTTTTCTTCTCTTAGGAAAAAAAAAAAAACCTCTTTCCGTCCTCTAGGTGTCACCAAACTTCCTGAAAAGGGGACTGAGTGTGATGGTGCATGGTCCCAGTTACTGGAGAGGCTGAGGCGGGAGGACTGCTTGAGCCCAGGAGTTCAAATCCAGACTGGGCAATATACTGACACTCCCTTTTCTTTCCTTTCCTTTCCTTTTTTTTTTTTTTTTTTTGGAGATGGAGTCTTGCTCTGTCACCCAGGCTGGAGTGCAATGGTGCAATCTTGGCTCACTATAACCTCTGCCTCCCAGGTTCAAGCAATTCTTCTGCCTCAGCCTCCTGAGTAGCTGGACTACAGGTGTGCGCCACGATACCCAGCTAATTTTTTTGTATTTTTAGTAGAGATGGGGTTTCACTGTGTTGCCCGGGCTGGTTTTGAACTCTGAGCTCAGGCAATCTGCCTGACTCAGCCTCCCAAAGTGCTAGGATTACAGGCGTGAGCCACCATGTCTGGCCTGACACTCCCCTTTCTACAAAATGAAATAAAGAACAGAAAAAAAAAGGAAAAGAAAAAAAAAAAGAGTTGTCAGGCTGGGTGAAGTGGCCTGTAATCCCAGCACTTTGGGAGGCCGATGTGGATAGATCATTTGAGGTCAGGTGTTCAAGACCAGCCTGGGCAATGTGGAGAAACCCCATCTCTACAAAAAATACAAAAATTAGTTGGGCATGGTGGTGTGCGCCTGTGGTTCCAGCTACTTGGGAGGCTGAAGTGGAAGGATGACTTGAGCCCAGGGAGATGAGGTTACAGTGAACTGTGTGATTGCACCACTGCTCTCCAGCCTGGGCAACAGAGCAAGACCCTGTCTCAAAAATAAAAAAGAAAAAGCATTGTCATTCCTGCCTTCACCTGCTTTCTCTTACCCTCTTGTGGCTGACCCACCTCCAATCACTCTGCTGGAACCACCAAAGAGAGTATCTACTTCCTCTTGTGAAAACCAACAGACCCCCTTTCTGTCTTATTTCCACTCATTAATGGGGTGGTGACTCCCTCTCTCCTGTTTGAAACTCCTCTTTCCCGGCTGGGCGGGGTGGCTCACACCTGCAATCCCAGCACTTTGGGAGGCCGAGGCGGGTGGGTCACCTGAGGTCAGGAGTTCAAGACCAGCCTGGCCAATATGGTGAAACCCTGTCTCTACTAACAATACAGAAATTAGCTGGGCATGGTGGCGGGTGCCTGTAATCCCAGCAACTTGGGAGACTGAGACAGGAGAATCCCTTGGGATGAAGTTTAGAAGAGCTCACCAGATAGCTGGGCATGGTAGCTCATGTCTGTAATCCAAGCACTTTGGGAGGCTGAGGTGGGTGGATTGCTTGAGCCCAGGAGTTTGAGACCAGCTTGGGCAACATGGCAAAACCCCATCTCTACCAAAAAAAAAAAAAAAAAATACAAAAATGAGCCGGGTGGGTCGTGCATGCCTATAGTCCCAGCTACTTGGGAGGCTGAGGCAGATGGATCACTTGAGGTCAGGAGTTCGAGACCAGTGTGGGCAACATGGTGAAACCCTGTCTCTACTGAAAAATACAAAAATTAGGTGGGCATAGTGGCACACACCTGTAATCCCAGCTACTCAGGAGACTGAGGCACAAGAATCCTTGAACCTGCGAGGTGGAGGTTGCAATAAGCTCAGATTGTGCCACTGCACTCCAGCCTGGGTGACAGAGTGAGACTCCATCTCAATATAAATAAATAAATAAATAAATCCAAACAAAAAGAGGAGCTCACCAGAACCAGGGGCCTCGATCCATTTCTCGAGCCTTTATTGCTGCTCCCCCAGGTTGCAAAGAAAGCTTTGCAGGAAGTACCATTTTCCCCTTTGGGGAAAGTGCAGGAAAACCGAAGAGCTCCATTCCTCAGTTGCCTGACCTTGGCTAGGAGGAGAGGCGGGGTCAGACCACTGAGATCCAGTGTGGGTAACACCCCCCATGGGCACTGAGGAAGGAGAATGGTGCAGACTCCAGGCACAATTAGTGCCTGAAGTATAACTCACTGCTTGCTTATATCTAGCTTATATATATAATCGTACTTAGTCCCATATACTCTTTCTATATAATCATATAACGGATGTAGTCAGAGCTGTACTGACTGACACATTTAGTGCTGATTTATATAATCCTTCCATATAACCATATAGTAGTTTGTAGTAGGAGGAATGCCTAGAGCAGTCACAGAACAGAAGCAGTACATGGGAAAACAGCCAGACCAGGATGAGAACCAAAGACCCAGGCAGTGGCGTTCCTGCCTGAAAGGACATACACTGTACGGCAGGCTTGGAGCAAGAGCCTCTCCTCCTGATAAAGGAGCTGTAGTACCTTGCATCCAGTTCCTGTGGAAAGTCTGCCTCAGGCTTGAGATCCTGCAAATAACCGAGGGAGAAGAACCCTCTGGTGTGACCAGTCACAGTGGCTGTACACCCTGTCAGCCTTTTCTCGCTTCCATGCTAGTTCAGATCATCCTACCTTAAATATCTTAGAGAAGAGCCCAAGTCTGTCAGCTCCCACTGCATTGGCTTATGGTATCCTTCTATTAGAAACCCTTTGAAGTCTCCAGCCCCCAGATAGGAAGTGTTGTACATGACAACTGTTGCACACAGCCCACCTCCTTGCCTTAGTGACCTAATGGGAATGGACCTTTTTTCTGTACGTGACCCTCTACTACTGAGCATGGCACGGCCCCCTACTGTGCACGGCCCACCTTTCTGCCCAGGTGACATAATGGGGTGGCCCCCTCGCTTGTGACTCCCGTGATTATGTATGCCCTATCACTAAGCCTATAGAAGACGACATCACTTACGACCCTTCTCCCTGCTTGTACCTAATAAATACAGATGCTTCTGCGCGTTTGGGGCCTTGCCTGTCTCGGCTCATAGGTGGCGTGGCCCCCCGAGTCCAGCTGCTCTTCTCCAGTGTTCTCTTTACTTCTCGGATCCTACACCTCAGCACAGCGTAAGGGACACCCCATGACCCTGTGGGGCCAACAGCCCCACACAGGCCTCAAGCGATCTTCCTGCCTCAGCCTCCCAAAGCGCTGAGATTACAGGCCCGAACCACCATGCCTGGACTCGCCAAATGTTTTTCTTGTTTTGAAAATAGTTGTTTTTCATAAAAACACATTATTTATACCAACATGCAATGAGTTTATTACTGCTATTTTTAAATGCATTAATAACATTTTTAAATTCTAATAGGATAAATAACATTAGATAAGTGAGCATACACAAAAATCTTCTGTGTCCTTCAGAATTCTAAGAGAGCAAAAAGGGTTCCTTAACCTAAACGTTTGAGAAGCACTTTGCTACCTCATCTGCTTTACCTAAAAGCAGACAGAAAAATGAACTGGCGTGCCATGCAGGAGGCGATCTGGAGGCCAGGGAAGCAATCGGTGCCTTACTCTACATGGCGGCATGAGCGGCCGCCCAGTGTGGATCCCAGCTGGGCCATGCAACCTTCACATTCAGCCACTGTCCTCTGCCCTGGTTTACTCCTAGGGAAAATGGGGCAGCGACATTCATGCCGCCTCCTCAGGGCTGTGGCAGGATGGCTAAGTCTGCATTCGCCAAGGCACTCAGGGACCAGGGGCCCACGTAATCACCATCACTGTTATTTTCACACTGTAAAGTCGCTGAGGGTCCACTAAGGAAGACAGAGAAAGGGAGACCAGCCTGATGCCCCCTTTAGCCACAGAGACCCTGACTCCCTGAGGAGCAGGGATGGGGACATGGCACCCTGACACAGCTGGCCACCCCCCACCCCAAGTCCATCTGGGATGGGACACTGCATCCGAGGGAAGGTGGTCTCCCCAGCTGCCGCCTCCACCAGGAGCTGTGAGCTTCCAGATAGCTGAGCCAGTCTAAGCTGCCTTGGGATCCAGAACTGCTGCCTTCTGAGTTCCCGAAATCCTCGTCTCCTCTACTCCCCTAACCCAGCAGGGAGTGGGTGTCCCTCTCCTACAACCCAAACGGGCTTGTCAAAAGCAGGCAGACTCAAAAGAGACAGAACGGTCCCAAAGGGCACCCTGCCCAGACTCAGTACAGAGAACACCCACCAGCCACCATGCCTGAGTTACCACACCAGGCCCAGACCCTCCCCATGGAGACCTCAAAGAATCAAAAACAACCCACAGCAGGCACCACAAGACACATCCGGTGGCGACCGTCTCCCCATGCCTCCAGCAACCAGCAGCGCTTCCCCATTCCAAAGGTTGCGTGAACATCGAGTTGCCGTGGGGACGCAGGTCAGCCCTGGCATGCTCCCCAACCAAGAATGTGACACAGGGGTGTCCTTGTGTCTGGGGAATTACGAACACCACATGCCAGGCCTCGCCATGACCCTCCGGAGCAAGTCTATTCCTGGCCCAATCTGGACTGTGTCACGTTCCACAGAAAACTCCCTGCTTAGCCAAGGCCACTCATCCACACCTGCCACGTAAGTGTGCTGGGTGCACGAGACTGGCGGAGACACGGATCTGGGGGGCTTTGCACTGCCTGCCCAGGAACCTGTCAGCCCAAAGGCCCATGGCATTAAGCAGCCAGCCCAAAGGCAGCCACAGGGCTGGCCCGATGCCTGAAACCCTCAGAGTGAACCAAGAAAAGGATAGGCCAGTGGCTGGATGGCTTTCTGAAGTTGAATGACCCTTGATGGAGGGAAAGTCCAGAAAGGGGACAAGGGGCAGTAGTGATGCCATCGGGTCAGTATCTTCCCCTGCCAACATCCCCTGGTCCATGCTTGGTACCCCTGCAGGACCCTGAAATGCAGATAGGAGCAAGGCGTGATCCCTCTCCTGAGGACCTGACCACCTGGTGAGGAGGCGTCAGACAGGAGCCCGGCTGGACCAGAGGCAAACAGCTCCAGTGTGCAGGCCCCTGCACAGGAAGAGGGGAGCGGAGCAGATTCTTCACATCCCAGGGACATTTATGGCGGGTGGCAGGAAAAACGTGGACAGGAGCAGCCGAGCCCTATGCTCTCAGGGATACAACTGAGCCAGAAGCATCCCCTTCTACTCCCCAAGACCCTGCCTTCTCCCCAGGAAAGGAATCCAGGTCAGGATTTTCAGGAAAGACAGGCTCAGATCCTCATTTCCCACTTCCCAGGAGCCCAGAAGTCCGAGTCTGCTCCAGGCCTGGAAACCCAGGAGGCCCTGCACCCCATTCCCTGGGCCCTAAGCCTCCCAGGACCCACCCCAGCAGACCAGGAGTCAGGCTGCCAGCTGTCCAGACTCTCGGCCCTTCCCTACCCCCGGCGAGAACTGTAGGCACTGACTCTGGATTCTCCTTAAGAAGAGGAAGGAACTGATGAGCCACAGTGAGGACGACGTGGGGCAGGACATCCCCAAGTCTGCAGGGAGGTGGCAAGCCTGGCGGTGTCCAGAGCACACAGCTGGCATCGCCTGTCACTGCCTTCACCTGGGTATCACCACTGTCCCCAGGTAAGAAACACCTGCAGGACCCTGAGTGCGGTGTAATCTTGTGAACTCAGATCTTCTCCCCTGCAGGAGGTTTCAAAATGAGGTGCAAGGACCCTTTCCAAGCGGACCCAGCTGAGTGTAGAGGGTAACCAAGGCTTTCCTGAAATTGCTCAGTGGAGAAAGGCCTGGGGTCCCCTTTCCTACCTCCCCTCCCCAACATCCCTGAGATACTTTTACATCACAAAGGCATTGCTATCCCCGGGAAGCTGGCGAGGTGGGGGTGCAGCTCCAGGTGAAGAGCCCTCCTGACACCTAACAAAAGGACTCAGGTAGCTGGGCATCAGTTAAAACCCCAAAGACACCCACTGCCTTGTCACTCAGGGGTGCAGTGCCAGCGACATTTCCCCTATCCCATCTCTCAAAATCTGTAATATATTGATAGCTGTTGACCAACTGTGCCCCAGCAATGACTGCACAGCTTTTTCAATTCAGAAGTAAATTTTTTAAATACTTAGCAACTTGAGGTCACGGGAAATTTTATGAAAGTCAATTTATGTATATTTTTCATGCAGAGAAGTATGCTAGGTTGATTAATAAAAGACCCATGAGAATAAAAGTCTATTACATTAGGATATAATTCTTTGGGGACGTGGCTGCATAAATTCAAGAAGAGAAAATAATGATGAAAATTTCCTAACGCTCACTTCCATATCCATCAAAGAGAAGTGGATATGGAGTCATGATGGGTTCATATCACAGTGAGTCAAGAGTTAGCCAACAGTTACTTTTAAAATATCAGTATTTACCTCACAGAGGTACCGTAGCCTTTACCAGTATTTAAACCCATGAAGAAAAATGTTAAATGTTGACCTTAAACGGTGTGAGAAGCCTGGTAAACGATTAATGGCAGAATCTGAAAGTTCGCTGGCAATTCTTTCAGCTTTGCTGGGTATTTCAAGTTCTCATAAGAAATTGTTCCAGAAAATGTACAAGAGGATAAACTGCTTTTTGAAAATAACGCTTTTAGGGAGAGAGAAAAAAAAAACTGGAAGCAGCAGGCCCCAGCCCAGCAGGGCCTGGCCAGGCTGTGAAGCTTATTACCTCTAATTCTCGCCTCCTGCAGGGGCCTCTGGTGCGGCCCATCTAAGTCCAGCATCTCAGGGCTGCCCCCACTGTTCTTCCTCTCCCTCTGGGGGACTCCAGTGCTGCCTTTCTCCTGCATCAGAGTTTCTGACAGGGGGCCAGGAGTCCTGCATCCCACCATCTGGAATCTGCAACCTCAGATTGGGAGTTTGTGGCCTAATTCCATTCACACGCCCCTCACTGAGCTAACCCCAGAGCAGCTACCACACCCAGCAAGGACAGTTTTCAAACACCGTCCCCGGTTGTGCTCTGGTGCAGCTCGGGGTTCAGCAATGACATCTGGCAGCCAATCAGGGGAGCCCAGCGTGTCCCTGCTGCTGCCCACAAACTCCTGGCGGCCCCACAGGCTTTTAAGAGCTTAATCTCCCAGGGAGCAGGCTGCGTTTCAGCCAGCCCATCCCCAAAGGCCCATCCCCCAGGTACCTGCATCCAGAGAAACCCAGGCTATGGTCCCTAAACCCAGGGCAGGCTCTGGGTACTGGGCGCAGGCCCATCCTCCTCTGCCCTGCGAAGACTGGAAACCCTCGAATGTGGGGAAGGCTCACGTCAGAGGCACCTGTACCCCAAGGCCCAGCATCAGTACTGGCACCACAGCCAATGAGACAGCTGTCCATCAGCAGCATCGACTAGTCCTTGAATCTGCTTTCAACAATGGAAAACGTGCAGCACATCAAGAAGTCTGATCAGAAGCTGGTTTTCACCTGCTGACCGCAGCGCTATTTCACAGCACGGAGTGAGAAGTCTAATTTTCTAACGGCTGCCTGGCTGCTTGTCCAGCTGGGCAGTGTGCATTTACCCGCCATGTTGTGTGGGGTCAAGGGCTCCCCTACCCACTAGCTGTGTGGCTAAGGCAAGCAGCTTCACTCCTCTAAGCCTCAGGCTCCTGATCTGTGAAATGGGAATTGTAATGACTCGGAGCTGGCTCCTGGGACTTCTGTGAGATTGACTGAGAGAATAAATAGCAAGAGTGTGGCACTAATGCCAACCACAAGGAAAATGCCCAGTGAGAGTGGCACTACCCGCGCTGCAGCTGCTATTATTAGCAGGTGGCTCTGCTCTGTCCCCACCCTGGGAACAAGGACTGGATCATTCTGTCAAGGGCCCATGTTCAGTCCCAGGACGATGCTGTCAAAAAGCCCAGACCTCCTCCAGGGCTCTGCATACCCCCATCCCACAGTGGGCTGGGGACCCTTTCTATGCCCTGCAGCACTCAGTGGTCACCTCCATCACAACTCTTGTCTGGTGGCGCCCCTTCCTCCCCATGAGCCTGGAAGCTCCCTGAGGCAGCCCTTGCTGCCAGTCCAGGTCTGGATGAGGCGGCAGGCCCTCAGATGATTATTCATGTGGAAAGAAACACATCCTAAATCACCTCTGGCCATCAGAGAATGACAGGTCTCTCATTTTGGGTGGGAGGTTAGGTGCAGTGGCCAAGTCACAAAGGTCACTCAGCCCCGGGAGGGCTGCAGACTCCAAGCCCTGCACTAAATATGCACCCAGTCTCTCAACAAGTGATTTATTCTCCCAGTGCCTAGGTAAATGGCAAGGCGGGGGGTGGGGCTCCAGAGATGGAAAGACCCGGCCTTTGTTTCGAGCTATCCTCCATTCTCCTCAATTCTCCTCTCCTTCCTTCCACAAATTCCCCAGTCTGTAGAAACCAAGAGGGTCAGGAAATTTGCTGGAGGTCATGGGGATGAAAGAAGAACCTGCAGGGTCCCTCCCTGAAGCTCACAGTCCCAGTTATAGGACATCTGGGGGCTCCTGAAGAAGCTGCGGCATCCACTTCCACCAGCTTTTCTCAGCCACACCCTCCAGGCTGCCCTCAGACTCCAGGTACTACAGCCCCAGGTGAAAGCTCCGCCTGGCGTTTACAAAGCAGGAGGTTGGAATTCCAGGCAGGTGAAACCTCAGGTGTCGTCCCAGAACTCCTTTAGAGGCACAAGCTGAGCCCCACAGCGGCTCCCACGCTGAGCCCCACTCCAGAAAAGTCCTCATCCCTTATTAGGTCCTACAAGGACGCCAGAGTCTCTCATCTGCAACTCTGCTACATATTTGGAAATAAGGCAAGTATGCTAAAACACTGCCTTCCTATAAAAAGCCATTTTTAGGAGTGTGTGTTCCTGTATATTGGTCAATTCCTGGCCTGTTTTTCTCTCCCATCCTTTTCTTTATCACTGATGAAATATAAAATGCAATGCAGTCTCGAAATCCCTTTACCTTCCTCTGGGCAGCACTCACATCTGGTATCACCTGGCTCCCAAGCCCCTGGCCTAGACCAAGACCCCTGGAAGCCAGTAGGGGCCCTGCACACAACCCTAAGCATCTGAATAAAGAAATGAATGAAAATCTCCTTGAAACTCACCCGAATAGGAACAGGGCGTTCTAGAGCAGACTGTACTTGGAGATAGTACGCACAAAGAACCCCCACACGGAGCCCCCCTTCCCTGGGGGGATCTAACTGGTTAAAAGCAGCCCAGTGCCGTCAACCCAGCCCACTGGGACCATCTTTATGGGCGAAATCACCTACTCAGAGAGAGTCACCTTTGATACTTGAATTTCAACCTCCTTTCAAAGGGACCCAAAGAAACACGAAGCTTTCCACCCAATTCTTCCTTCCAGGAAAACAGGGAATTCCTGGGTGTGACAACAATCAAAGGCCTTATAGCCAGTGCCCTCCAGGAGCTGGATCATCCAGGCACTACTGGTACACCTGGGTTCCTCTGAGGACAAGGGTCTCCTTCAAGCCCCATTTCAGGACACTGACATCTGGCATAGAAATCCACAGCTCTTACCTACAAATACCCCCGTGAGAGCAACCAGCGGCTTTCCCCACAATCAACGCTGAACCCAGAGCGGGCCCAGCTGGCTCCCCTGACTCCGCTCCTGCAGGCTCAACCCTTTTATGACCCTCAACCTTGTTTTCAACCCACAAGTAGCTGGAAAACTCCAAAAGCAATTGGCCCGGGGGCTGTTCTGGACCTGCCGAAACCGCCGGGGCGCCAGGCACGCCTGGCGCATAGTAGGGCGTCACTAATTATGTGAAGAGGACCGCAGAGCACCCGGGTCAAGGCTGAATCGGCCAGATCCTTTCCTAGGGGGGCAGAACTTCCCTGTGTCTGGGTCTGCAAAACCGAGGGTCACATCCCAGGGAGAGAGCAAACCGCCCACCCCCACCGGGGGACTTCGAAATTACCTCTCTGGATCTGGAAGCTTAATTAGCTGATTGGCCTCATTAACGTTAGAACTTGAGTTTCAAACGAAAAAGAGGTCACGCAACTATCCAATTTACTACCTCGAATTTCCACCCGAAAACCACTTTATTTTCGGGTGGCCTCCGAGGACGCCCAGGACCTTGCCCAGCTGCCAGCTCCCCCCCTCCGCGAGGGCCGTACTTGAACACCCCCCCCCACCTGCCCAGCCCGAGCGCCTTCTCATACCCGGGGGCCCCGAGCCCCTTTAAAAGCTCGGCGGCGAAAACCCGCGGTCACCTGCACCACCCTTTCTCCCTCTGGGGTTCCCTGGCCCCAAGGAAAGACGAACCTCGCCCGTGCAACCACCCACCTCCAGCAGGTTGTCCGCACGCAGACCCGCCTGGAGGGCGCCGCGCTGCGCCCCGCCCCCCGACCCGGCCCAAAGTCCCAGAACCCGGGCGGCGAGGTCCACCGCGGCCACCGCACCCCCTCCCCAACCCGGGCGGCGAAGCCTGCTGCGGTGGTCGCAGCCCCCCACCCCCCTAACCCGGGCGGCGAGGCCCGCTGCGGCGGTCTCACCTGCTGGCTCAGTCTGGCTCCCCCAGCCCGGGTGGCGAGTACGCTGTCCGCGTCTCCAGGAGCGCTCCCCGCGCCTGGCGCCCGAGGCCGGGGCCGCCCGGTGGAGGCGCCTGGGCCGCGGGCTGCGCGGGCGGAGCTGCCCGGCCGCTGGGGAGGAGGGATGCCCGGGCGAAAGTTGCCAGGGAAACTTGATCAAGTCGAGCGCGCCGGTGCCAGCTTCCTGCATAATTCAAGGACGGCGGCGGCCGGGCTGCGCCCGCCGGGTCTCCCTATCCCAGCTGGTGAGCCCGGCGGACGGGGGTCGGGCACCCGGCGGTGGCTCCGCGCGACCCCGGGGCCATGAGCGCCCGACCCGCCATCCCCGGGCCCGCACCAGGCGCGCCCGCCCCGGCCTCTCCGCGACAGCTGCTGCAGCGCGCGCGCCTGGATGGGAGCTGGGTGCGGGGCCAGGGTGACCGCGGCGGGGTCTCCGGGGACCGGGAGGCCGCGGCTCGGGTCCCCGCCCCCGCGCGCCACCTGGCGGCCCCGCACCGGCTCCTCGGCTGGGCTCTCTAGTCCGGGTCCTAGGGCTGGCAGGCGGCGACCTGGGGCGAGGAGACCCTGGGAGCGCGGCGGAGATCGCACCACACTCGCTGTTCCAGAGGAAAGGGCAGGACACGCTGGAGACCACCGGGTCGGGGCACGCAGGCGACTAGGAGGGGGCTCCTGCGCGCTGCGCCCACGCCGATCCCAAAGCTTTCCACACCGGCCCGTGCCCCGGAAGGAAGGCGCGCGGGGGGAGGGGCTCGCTATCGAGAATCGACCCCCACCTGGACACGCGGCTCCCTCCCTCCAGCACCCGCCTCTCCAGCCTCTCTGGGTCCAGGATTGCGCTTACCCGGTAGTTGGTGCTCTTGGAATCGAGACGCACCCAAAACGCCGTCAGTGAGCAGGGCCTGGTGCTCAAGGGCCCCCTCCCGTCCTCCCCATTCGCAGCCTCACCTGGCTCGGGCAGCTGCTCCGCGAGTCAGGGGCGGGTCCGAGCCCCCCCGGGAGCGCCGGAGTCCGCGCACACCTGGCTCCCGCTGCGCCGCGCCCAGCCCGCCAGAGCGCGGGAGCCGCGGCCGCCGCTCAGGTGCAGGGGGTGGGGAAGGACCCGGCCCCGCCCCGCGCTGCCGCCCGCGGCCCGGGGTCCCCCGAAGGGCGGCTCGGCCCCACTGGCGCGGGCTCCAGGGAGGGTGGGGGAGGGGCCCTCTCGCTGCCGAAAGGACGCGCGGGGCCCAGGACCCGCGGGCGACCCGCCACGGACCCCCGTCCCCCGCCCCGGCCCACCGCCCCCCGCCCCGGCCCCTCTCCCGCTCCCGCCCGCGGCTGCGGCTCGGGCGCGCGCGTGGGGTCTGTTGTGGCAACCCCGGGAGATCGCGGGGCGTCCAGGCCGCCTCCGCCCCGCCCCAGGCTGCGTGGCCCACGCACCTCCCCCTCCCCGGCCGAGGAGAAAGTCCCTGAATTTTGTAAAGTCCGGTTCTGTCTGCGCGATTATCCTGAACGCAGCTGGCTACTGCCAAGAGTATTTATAATAATAGGATTCGGAAATAGAGGCCGACTGCACATCAAAACGTTTGCAGAGCAAATGAAAACTTTGTACTCGGGTTATATGCCGTCGTCTGCTGCCCAGGCCACTAGGTCTGGGGCGCCTTCCGCCCAGGGGTGCACCACGAGGTCTCCGCCAGCTGCCCTCCAAGCCAAGAAAAGCTGGGGTGATGGGGCGGGGAGAGCAAAAGCCAAGGGCTCAGGCGAATTCCAGAGGCAAAAGGCACTCCCCGGAGACTTCCAGGCATGCTGTTATTATCCAGGACTCCGGATTGCTAGGTTTGCCGAAGCCCGAAGGGGCTGGTCCTGAGCTCTGAGCTGTGGCCAGGTTGATTTACTCCTCCCTGATCTGATGTGTGAGCCATCGGCTGATAGATTTTCTCAAAACCTTAATCATTCACTGGGAATCTCCCCCAGTACAAGCTGCGTGCTTCTGAGTAAGCTCTGGAGGTCTCTGTGTTCTGGGTTTTCCAATATTCTGGAAGGGGTGGGTGGGGATCAGAGTCCAAGCTGTGGAGAACTGCCTCCAGAACCCTGGAGTTTGACATTACGCAAACCCCAAACTGTGCCCCCTACATAGAGAAAGAGAGAGAGAGTGTGTGTGTGTATGTGTGTGTAAGTGTGTGTAAGTCTCTCTAACAGGACATGCCTGGGAGGTTTGCATGGGCTGGTGACTTCAACGTGCCAAAGACGAAGTTAAATATTTGCTCTAGATACTTTTTTTTTCCTGCTTGCATAATTGTCCCACATTTCAAAGAAGTCTTTAAAAGCACTTAGGTTTAAAAAAAAAAAAAGTTGTGTTTGGGGCCTGAATATTTCAGGACACATGTGGAGTAAATATTGTAACTCCTTGGGGGCAGCTGCCTTCTGCAAACGTCTTTCTTGCAGCCGCTTCCTTAAGCACAGACTTGATAAAATATCTTGTCGAATAAATAAAGGAGGCAATCAATCAAATAATAATAATCCCCAACCAGGAAGAAGATCGCCCTGGCAGGATCCTGCAAGCATCCTTTCTTTGGCATGGAAGCTGGGGCTCCTGGGAGAGGTGTCAGCAGGACAATCGGATGTTCTTTGGGTTCACCAGTGGCAGATGCAAGACCTGGATGGCAGGGAGTGGAGGTAGAGCTCTGTCTTTTCATAATGCCTATCAGTACCCTCCACCCCAAAGAAGGCAAGTCATCTGAATAAAGTGGTATATTTACCCTGCAAACCCAGCTCAAACACCTATCTTCAAGATATTTCCCTCCTTTCACCAGATTCCCAGCCCCAGAACGCCCCTTCCTAGGTTTCTAGACGCCCCCACTGCAGCTGGTCACAGTTCAGCTGTGAACACTTTTCTGGTAGCTCCATGCAAGGTTTAAGACCAATGCCATTCTGCTATCTCTAAGAAATACTTCCCTAGGGACACAGGCCTCGGCCAGCCTTCCACCCAAGTGCACACCCCTTGGGCCATCCCCCTCCAGTCCTTCTGATCTGTTTTTTAGCCAACAAGAGCGCTGTGTGAGAGCCCCAGCATTCGGCATTTTAAAGACAGCATCCTGCTTACGTCCCAGTTTCTTTGTGTCTGTTTAGAGATATCCAGTTCAGCCTTGCGCTCCGACGAAGCAACACCCTTCAAGTCTGTAAAAATCTCTTGTGATCCCAACAGAAGGAAAATAAAGGTGAGAGGTGATGGATATACTAATTTCCCTGATTTGATCATTACACATTGTATACATGTATCAACATCTCACACTGGACCCCTTAAATACTTACTACAATTATTATGTATCAACTAAAAATATTGACAGCAAAAAAAAAAGAAAGAAAGAAAGAAAAAAACAAGCCTCTTATGAGAAGGTTCAGGATCAGTAAACACTGCCACAGTGACTGTATTCACACCTGAACGCCCTGAGTGGGCATCTCAGATTGAGGGGAACACCAACCCCCCACTGCTCATTTGAAGTAGGACTTCTTTTGGGATTCTCATTTCTGGTGGGCCCATAGCCACCCATACCACCAAGTGCCTTGTTTTCGGTTCAGTTTAGGAAAAGGAAACCTGACCCTCCTGGCTTCTTGGTTCCAGAACCTCTTGGTTTTATTTCTGGAAACTGCCTTCCTGGATTCGCCAGGTTTTGCAGAAAGGGGTAAGGTTTTCCATCTGATCATCTTCTTTTTCTTCTTGTCCGACCTGAACCATGAAACTATCAGCCACGTTTGTAGAGTGCCTGCTGTGCCTCCCTGAGCACGCTAGGACTTTCTGGGAAAAGTAACTGTTTGACAGAGGACTGGAAACTGGGGCACTGTACCCTCAGGGATGTGAGACATAACCACCTTTTTGGTCCTGGGGAAAACATTATAAATATTTTGTGGCTTAGATTAACCTAGATGCTCACTGCCTTCAGCAGCAGTCCCTCTCTCCCAGAGAAGCTCCTGGGTTTGGGGCTTATGTGTTAATAGTTGGAGGCCAGCACATCTTCAGAGAAAGGTTCTCAGACAGCCTGAGGGGGAGTGGCCTAACCCAAGGCAACCCTGTTATTTAACAGTTGGGAAGCTGAGATCCAAGGAGGGCAGGAGACTTACTCAAGGACATGAAGTCAGAGCCACACAGGCAGGCAAACACAGGTGAAGCCAGGTAAAGGCAGGTGTACACAGGTAAAGGTAGGTGCTCTGGCCAGCAAGTCAGCCACATCCCCTTGTCTCTGCCGTGTTCCCCCATGCTTTTGCCATTGTTTTCTACTTGCTTTCCATGACAGGAAGAGATCCACTTCTGTCCTGTTCCCTCCCATGTCAAACACTGGAAAATTCACTCATTTCTCCAAAATTTCATGACAGTTTCTAAGTCAATCACATAAATCTGAGGCTGTAAGGATTCGCGGATTCTACAAGTCCTCTAACTCCTGTGCAGAAGCGCCTCTCATGTCTCACCTCTGTAGCTTACTGTGGACTTTTATTCCTCTCCATTCATTTTCCATGAGCTTACGTAGATGGATCTGCTCAGAAAAGCGTCCTGGGACTTTGATCATAAGTGTCTGGGCTGCTACCTAGGAGAGCGGAGGGAGAGTTTGTTTCTCCTGGAATCTGAGCTGATGAGAGGGGATGGTTTGGAGCTTTTCCTGCTGCCCTGGAGCAGGAGGATGTGGGGAGCAGCAGGCAGGAGGGGAGGCTGCAGGACAGGCTCTGCCGGGCTTCCCAGCCAGAACATGCGCTCTTCCCCTGAGGCCCGCATCCAGAACAAGGGTGTCTTCCACCTTCTCCCAGCCTGGGGGGGGCGTGGTGCAGAGCATCCTGTAGAATGGAGGAGTGAGTCCCTGAGGGGCCACTCCCAGTCCTTGTGGAAGCAGAGTTGGGAGGCTGGGAGAGGGCGCTGCCCTGCCTCCACCCCACAGCTGAGCAGTCCTGCTGGGGCTCATTCTACAGCTTCTAGGAAGGGCCTTTGGAGCCTTCATTGCTTACAGCAGGGGCCAGGACAAAACACCTGTATTGGGAGATGTCCGTCTGCATCTCCCTTCCACTGCTCCCTCACTCCTGCTCCCTGGCGTTGACTCTCAAATAGGGGTGCCTGCATCCGAGTCCTTGTTCCGGCCATAGTGTGGCAGGAAAACTCAAAATGATATCGTGCCCCTGCTTATCCACAGAGGAGACATTCCAGGACCCTCAGTGGATGCCCAAAACTGTAGATAGTACTGACCCTAGTATATACTATTTCCCTATCTCATGATCTGGACAGGTGAGTAGCATATGCTGCATGGAGACACTGGACAAAGCGATGCTTCACATCCAGGGTGGGATGGGGCCGGATGCCCTGAAGTTTTATCACACTGCTCAGAACACCACGCAGTTTAAAACTTATTGTTTATTGATGGAATTTTCCATTTAATATTTCCATACCTTGGTTGACCTGGGGTAACTGAGACCACAGATAGTGAAAGTGTGGACAGGGGTCACTACTATATTAAAAACTGTCTGGTGGGCCGGGCGCATGCCTGTAATTCTAGCAGTTTGGGAGGCCGAGGTGGGCGGATCACTTGAGGTCAGGAGTTCTAGACCAGCCTGGCGAACATAGTGAAACCCTGTCTCTACTAAAAATACAAAAATTAGCCGGGCGTGGTGGTGCATGCTGGTATTCTCAGCTACTCAGGAGGCTGAAGGATGAGAATCGCTTGAACCCAGGGAGGTAGAGGTTTCAGTGAGCCGAGATCATGCCACTGCACTCCAGCTTGGGCAACAGAGGGGAAACTGTCTCAAAACAAAACCAAAAAAGAAAGAAAGAAACATATCAGAAGATCCCATTATAACCAACTCACAAACCCTTGAAGTTTTTTGGACAAGCAAGGAAAAAAAAAATTTTTTTTTTTTTTTGAGATGGAGTCTCACTCTGTCACCCAGGCTGGAGTGCAGTGGCACGATCTCGGCTCACTGCAACCTCTACTTTCTGGGTTCAAGCAATTCTCTGCCTCAGCCTCCCAAGTAGCTGGGATTACAGGCACCCACCATCATACCTGGCTAATTTTTGTATTTTTAGTAGAGATGGGGTTTCACCATCTTAGCCAGGCTGGTCTTGAACTCCTGACCTCATGATCCACCCACTTTGCCCTCCCAAAGTGCTGAGGTTACAGGCATGAGCCACTGCACCTGGCTGCAAAACTTTTAAAATGATCAACAGACTGAATACATCAGGGCTTTACAAAAACAGCACACCATGACTAAGCAAGGTTTATCTGAGCAATGCTAGAATATTTCAATATTAGCAAACCTCTTACAAAATATGTTTGATCCAATAAAATTTCTTGGTTAAAAAAGAAATTATGTTGGATGAGAATATTTTAATATTTTTCCATTTTGCATTTCAAACCAGCACTATGTTCAATATAAAATGCTGCATTGCCCTCATTCAGTTCAGGAACCAGAACTGTGAAACTGCTAAGTTTACCAGAACTTAACATTTCTCTAAAATGCTAGCCAATGCAATCGAATAAGAAAATTAAATAAGAAGAATAAGCATTGGAAAAGAGGAGGCAATTTTACCATTTGGGGAGGTGCTATAATTTTCTTGATTAAAAACCGAAGGAAATAAACTGAAACTGAAAGTTTGTGGAGTTTGATAAGGAGACTCTTGAAAGTACTAGCTTTTCCTCACACGAACAACACATGAGAAATACAAAGAAAAATAAAACCATAACTCCTGGTATTAACAAGACAAAAGGAAAAATGTGCCAAGACAAATACAATGAGAATATTCCTAGACTATAAGGAAAAAACAAACTAAAAACCTTCTTGAGGAAAAGAAAAACAAAAAGTAGAATGAACAAAAAACAAGCATAAGATTGTGGTTAAGAACAGGGACTGTTAAGCCAAACTGCCTGGTTTCAAATCCCAGCTCTACCACCTATGAACTGGTTGGATATTAAACCAGTTGGATCTAGGCAAGTTCTCTATCCTCTCTTTTTCTCAATTTTCATACCCAAAATGGAAGTGGAAGCAGCACCATCTTGCTGAGAGAGTTAAATGAGCAAAAAAGTACTTCTTGCAAGGTGTGGTTCCAGGTAGATTACACAGGTACCTACTCTTGCTTTTGAGTCAGAGTCTTACTCTATCGCCCAGGCTGGAGTGCAGTGGCATGATCTTGGCTCCCTGCAACCTCTGCCTCCAAGTTCAAGTGATTCTCCTGCCTCAGCCTCCCAAGTAGCTAGAATTACAGACACCCGCCACCACACTTGGCTAATTTTTGTATATTTAGTAGAGATGGGGTTTCACCACATTGGCCAGGCTAGTCTCCAACTCCTGGGAGACACTCCAGCCTGGGAGACAGAGCAAAACTCTGTCTGAAAAATAAATAAATAAAAATAAAAAGATAAAGAAAGATGCATAGCATTCATTACATGGCAAAACCGGAAACCACCTGTTATGGACTGATTACTGGTGTTCCCCCAAAATTCATATGTTGAAATCCTACCCCCTAATGTGGTAGCATTAGGAGCTGGGGTCTTTGTTAGGTCATTAGGATTTGTTGAGGTCCTAAGAGTGAAGCCCCTGAGAATGGGATTCCAGCCCTCATAAGAGTCTGAGAGTGCTCACTTCTGCTCTCCACCATGTGTGGGAGACACAGAGAGAAGACGCCATCTGTGAACCAGGAAGCCGGGCCTCACCAGACAACAGAATCTGCCAGCACCTTCGGCTTGGATTTCTCAGCCTCCAGAACTGTAAGAAGAAAATGTTTGTTGTTTAAGCCACCCAGTCTATCTAACATACCCTGGGTGAACTGAAACATCACCCAAAGCTCCATCAGCAGTGAAGTGATAGAGTAAACGAATGAAACACTGGTCAGCCATAAAGATGAAGGAACTGTTGCTACACGCAGAAGCGGGATTCATCTCTGTTACCATTTTAAGCGAAAGAAGCTTTACAGGTTGTACAGGAAGGTACTGTAAAACTGCATTTACGGAAGCCTGAGTAACAGGCAAACCTAATCTATAGTGTCGGCAGGCGGGACTTGGGGAGAACACGAGGGAAAGCTCTCAATGCTGAGTGCTCTGTTTCCTGATCTGGGTCTGCTCACATGGGTGTGTTCACTTTGTGAAAATTCATCAAGACGTGCACTTATGATTTATGCATTTTTATAGATATGCTACACCAATAAAAGTTGACTTTAAAATAGCAAGAAAAACCTTCAAAAAGACCAGCAAAGGAGACCTGCCCTATTCAAACTTAAATATACCAAGAAGCTACCATAATTACCCAGTGTGTAACAGGCACAGAAATAGACTGATAGAGCAATCGGCCTGTTGGAAATAAAACCAACCTACTCATTGCCTGCATTCTGTGCTCTAACCACAGTGATCTTCTTTCAAGTTTTCACGATGCCAGGCTCTTTCCTTTATGTTTTCCCATTCCCACCATGCCTCCTTGACTATCTATCCATCACTCAATATTTACAGCAAAGCTGAAATATGATCTGCCTGCCAGTGCCATGTGCTTTGGAGTGTCTTGTCAACCAGTACATTTTAACTCTCTCAGGCCAGGGGTAGTGGCTCACACCTGTAATCCCAGCACTTTGGGAGGCCAAGACTAGAGGATTGCTCCAGCCTAGGAGTTTAAGACCAGGCTGGGTGCAGAAAGTAAAAAGTTCCTCTTCAAAATGTCCCTTCTTGTTAAAGAATAATAATAATACATGTTAGAAATAATAATTTGTTTTGAATACTTTCTTCAAAGCCTTCTTGCTTTTTGCTAACAACTCTTTCTTAAGCCCTATCCTAGGTAGCTGTTAGACATGCTCACAGGTACATAGTACATTCTGCCTCCTTGTGCTTTAACCAAGAGATCTGTGCTGGACGTGCTCACAGGCATGTTGTTTCTAGATCCTGTCTCAAAACAACAACAATGACGAAACTTGTTAACTCGCTCCTGCTCACCTGGATCTGCAGCACTTACACGGAGCCTGGCCCTTGGTATGCGCTCAGTATGCTTTCAGCAAAAGAAGGCAGGGAGGGAAGGAGGGAGGGAACCTGGGAGAAAATTTAGCAATCATAAATATGCTTTTCTTTTCCTTTTTTTTTTTTTTTTTTTTTTTTTGAGATAGAGTCTTGCTCTGTAGCCCAGGCTGGAGTGCAGTGGCACTATTTCGGCTCACTGCAACCTCCGCCTCCTGGGTCCCAGTTCAAGCAATTCTCCTACCTCAGCCTCCCAAGTACCTGGGATTACAGGCACAAGCCACCATGCCCAGCTAATTTTTGTATTTTTCAGGAGAGACGGGGTGTCACCATGTTGGCCAGTTTAGTCTTGAACTCTGACCTCATGATCCACCCACTTCGGCCTCCCAGAGTGCTGGGATTACAGGGATGAGCCACGGTGCCCGGCCATAAATATGCTTGTAAAAATGTACAGAGAAGAGGACTATTCAATGTGTGGTGTTGTAGTACAAGCCTAGCAATTTTTGCAGAATATAGCTACATCTCTAGCCCACTTCTCATAGCAAAATAAATTTCAGATGAATTGAAAGTGCAATCAGCCAGATATGGTGGCTTGTGCCTATAGTCTCAGCTAATTGGGAGGCTGAGGCAGGAGGATGCCTTGAAACCAGGAATTTGAGACCAGTCTGGTCAACACAGTGAGACCCCATCTCTAAAATACAAAAATTAAAAAAAAAAAATTAGCCAGGCATGGTGGCACGTGCCTGTGAGTCCCAGCTACTTGTCAGGTTGAGGTGGGAGGATCACTTGAGCTCAGGAGTTCGAGGCTGCAGTGAGCTGTGATTGTGCCACTGCACTCTAGCCTGGGCTACAGAGTGAGACTCCATCTCTGAAAAAAAAAAAAGTTTGGCAGTTTCTTATAAAATTAAGCATATCCTCAATATATTCAACCTAGGTATTTACCAAAATAAATAAAAAGCCTATCTTCAAACTAAAACTTGTCTGAATGTTTATAGCAGATGTATTCATAATTTGCAAAACCTGGAAACAACTCAAATGAATGTCCTTCAATGAACACTGCTCAGCAATAAAAAGGAACCTCTCCGGACACATGCAACAAAGTGGCTGAATTTCAAATACATTGTGCTAAGAGAAAGAAGGCAGAGTCAGGAAGAAGGCTACTTACTGGGTGATCTCACTGAGAAAATACGCTGGAAAACGCAAAGCCCTCAGGATGGAGAAGAGATCAGTGGTTGCTAGAGTTTGGGTTGGAGGAAGCTGCAGAGAAGCAGCAGGAGGGGATCTTGGGGGCAATGGAACTGCTTTCCATCTGGATAGTGTGGTAATGACATGACTCTGCATCTGTCAAAACCCCTGCAATGAAAAGAGGGACTCTCACTCCACGTAAGTTGGAAAACAAATTATGAAAATGAAACTCATCTAACTATTAAAATATCAATGAATCTATTCTAAACAAGACAATTTACAAATACCGCAAAAATATCTTTATTCATTAACAATTCAAGGTGATGAAATAAAATCAGAACTCTGTATTTTCTTCTCTGCAAACAGAGGAGCAAAGACAGATGCACCCCAGTGTCTTCCAGGATGTATGAAAGGGGGGAGCCCTGCAGGACTGGGTGATGGTGTAAAAAGTTACAAGTGGGTGGGTGTGGCGGCTCACACCTGTAATCCCAGCACTTTGGGAGGTCAAGGGAGGTGGATCCCTTGAAGCCAAGAGTTCAAGAACAGCTTGGCCAACATGTTGAAACTCCATCTGTACTAAAAATACAAAAATTAGCCAGATATGGTGGCAGGTGCCTGTAATCCCAGCTATGCGGGAGGCTGTGGTAGGAGAATTCCTTTAACAACCTGGGTGGCAGAGGTTGCCAAGAGTGAAACTCCATCTAAAAAAAAAAAAAAAAAAAACAAGTTGCAAGCAAGGTGACTGCCGTGTGGCAAAAGGTTACAAAGGGAAAAATGCTGGACCAGGAAACCACATTCTAGGTTATTCTGAGGACATAATCACCTCATTGCCAAGGGATCTGTGGCCGAAGGAGATCACTTGTAAGTAGGTTGATAACCTCCTCAGTCTGGAGAGCATTAATAGCTGTGATGGTTGATTTTGGCTGTCCACTTGACAGGGGGAGGGATGACCACAAGGCCGATAAAGCATCCTCTCTGGGTGTGGCCTGTGAGGGTGTTTCCAGGAGAGGTTGGCATTTGAATCCATGGACTGAGTAAGAAGTCCACCATCACCCAAGGTGGACGGGCACCATCCAATCAGCTGGGGGCCCGGATAAACAGAAAGGCGGAGGAAGGGCACATCTGCTGTCTCTTCTGGGCCTGGGACACCCATCTTCTCCTGGCCTTGGGTATCAGAGCTCCAGGTTCTCAGGTCTTTGGCCTCAGACTGAGAGCAACACTATTGCCTCCCTGGTTCTGAGACCTTTGGCTTGGGCGAGCCACGCTATCGGCGTTCCCGGTTCTCCTGCTTGCACAGAAGGTCCTGGGACTTCTCAGCCTCCATCATCGTCTAATCCAGTTCCCAAAATGAATCCCCTCTCTGACTCTCACGCTTGCTCAATCTCTTGTTCTCTCTCTTTCTCTCTGTGTGTGTGTGTGTGTGTGTGTGTGTGTGTGTACACTGTTGGTGCTGTCTCTCTGGAGAACCTTGCTGACTAATACAGCACCCAAAAGCCTGTCAACAGCGCTATGAATGAATAAATCATGCCATCTTCACCGCAACAGACTGAACACACTATTGCCACACACCGTGTGGGTGGATCTCGGGAATGGATTAATCTCACAAACCTAAGTGCTCAGCACAAATAAAATGTAACACGGGAAGACAGTGTAACACCGTGCAGCTGGTGCAAACAGGGAAGTAGATCTAAACTTACAGACACAAGAAAGAGGCCCCGATCCCGAACTGAGCGGCAGGTGTCAGTTTAGAGCATTGCACACAGTCCTGTTTGTGAAAAAGCACGCATGGTTATACTCTCCACGCATGTGTGTGCAGGTGGGGAGCTGCGCTATGAGACGTTGTCCACCCAACACGCATGTGTGCGCAGGTGGGGAGCTGCGCTGTGGGACATTGTCCACCCAAATATCACTGTGATGTACACAGTCTTTTTTCTTTTTCCTTTTTTTTTTTTTTGAGAAGGAGTCTCACTCTATCGTCAGGCTGGAGTGCAATGGCGCGATCTTGGCTCACTGCAACCTCCACCTCCCAGGTTCAAGTGATCCTTCTGCCTCAGCCTCCTGAGTAGCTGGGAATACTTGGGAATACATGCTTGGCTAATTTTTGTATTTTTAGTAGAGACCGGGTGTCACCATATTGGCTGGGCTGGTCTTGAACTCCTGACTTCATGATCTGCCCGCCTTGGCCTCCCAAAGTGCTGAGATTATAGGCGTGAGCTGGAAATATTTTTGCTATTGCAGGGATGCTATTGCCAAACACAGTGAGATGTGCCTGGCACAATAAGCATTTGTTTGATCAACCAAAGGACATTTCAGACATGGTGATGCTTCCATCAGTAGCCCCTGAGCAGCTGACACCCCAACGCCCGGTGTGCACACACTTTCCCCTTACAGCACCCTCAGACGCATCCTGGGTCTCCAGCTATCTTGTGCCTATGCTCAGCACCCTGCTATGGGCCGCCTGAAACACTGGGGTCACCCCGGCTCTGTCCCTGACCTTCTCCTTTCTCACACTTCCCAGTGTTCCCAGGTGACCTTGTCCATACCCATGTCTGCTCTGCAGCCTCTGCTGAGTGCCTCACTCGGACCTCCACGTCTGGTCACCTCACTGGGACTTCAGTCTCAGTGTATCTGAAAGGGAGCTCAACATTTCTTTCCACAGTGCTTGTTCCCCTCCAGGCTCCCAGCTGGGGGCAGGGGTGATGGTACTGTCACCTTAGTGCCCTGGGCTAGGAGCCCAGAGGTGTCCTGGACCCCTATTGCTCCCCCACCAGCTCTCACATCTCTAAGCCCTGAGAATCAGGCTCCTTTGCCTCCTATGGGTCCCACATGTCTCTCCATCCCCATCCTGCTGGGGTCTGCCATCATTTATCTGCTTCTGATTTTGAATCTCCTTCAGCCCTTACACTTGCCTCATTCACCAGCCCTGGAGCTCTTGGTCTGGCCTCAAACTGCTCCCTGCTTTCACTCTTGTCTGGCTTCCATCCTTCCTGCTGTTAGATATAGTGAACTCTAAGTTTCTCCTCAAAGAATCAATATGTCAGTATGTTCAGCTCTCTTATTCTTTGTTTTAAAATTTAACTTCTTGGTTCTCTGCACCCCCTTACCTCTAGTTTTGGTAAACAACTTTCCTGCCAGTTCTAATCAGTAGTTCACAACTGCTCCCCTGGTCACCTGCTCTGACCTGTTCCATAACCGTCTTCCTGCCAAACTACCTACCTGCCACTCCAGCTCGTACCCCTGCTCTCTTTAAAACAGCCAATAGGAATTAGCTTAGACTGTGCAGTCCAACCCTAGCCAGGAGGGGAATGACACAGCAGTAGGGGCTACCTGCGTCAGGAATAAGAACCCCTTCCCCTCCCTTGTCCTGGTGTGTGCTCGCCATTGCTCCATCTGTGAGATGCACCCTTCTATAGAAGTAAATTGCCTTGCTGAGAAAATTTATATTCAAGTGCTACTTCTTTTGAGGCACCAAAAATTTACATATAACATCACATCAGATCCAAACCCCTCCTCTGGGTAAATGGCCCTCAAAGATGCCTACCTTCTCACCCTAGTCCTGCCTCATCCCCTCTCAAGACTGGCTCACACGTCCACTCCCCTCAGAGAACTTCCCAGTTCTCCTGGCTCCACTGTTGCCCTGCCCAGGTTAGGGCTGGTTCCCCGAGATCCTGCACTCAGCTGCACTTGCTCCTCCTCTGGGGGAGGGGTTGTATTTTACCTGGCTTATTGTTTCCTGAGCCCATCAACCCTTCATGTTTGCAGAGTGGAGCAGTAAAGGCTGGGACTCAGGTCTGGTTTCCAAACCAGTTCCATGTAGGAAACATGGCAGAGCTGCTCCTGGGTCAAGTTATGCACACATGGGCCCCTGGGCTCAGAATCCAGAACAGAAAGGCAGTGCAGGCTGCCTGCTTCCTGGACACACCAGGCCCTGCCAGATGCTGCACCACGTGCATCTGGCCAAATGCACGCCGCTACGATGCCCTCTGTGAAAAACCTCTCAGGGCCACAGTGATTGAATTTATCCCAAGGTCCAAAGTTTATTTTCATTATAAGAATCAACTTTGGTCAGATATTGTTGCTCACGCCTGTAACCTCAGCACTTTGGGAGGCAGAGGTGGGCAGATCGCTTGAGGTCAGGAGTCAGAGACCAGCCGCCTGGCCAATGTGGTGAAACCTCATCTCTACTAAAAATACAAAAACATTAGCCAGGCATGGTGACATGCACCTGTAATCCCAGCTACGTGGGAGGCTGAGGCATGAGAATGGCTTGAACCTAGGAGGCGGAGGTTGTAGTGAGCTGAGATCATTCCACTGCACTCTAGCCTGGGTGAAAGAACAAGACTCTATCTCGAAGAAAAAGGAAAAAAAATCAACTTCCATGCGTTCACTTCTCTGAAGGCAATGTGGGATGATTTTTAAGTAAACGATCAATAAAGCAATGAATCAGGTCTACTGCTGCTGTCTGGGAAGGATATGGAGCCATTTGGTAAGTTTCCAACTTTTCAAAAGGCCTCCCTCCCTATGCCCTTCCCTGGTCACAGTTAAGGAAGTTAATTCTAGATGGAATAGGTAATATAAAAGTCAAAAGAAAATGGCAAATGGTAAATTGTTTGACTTTTTTTTGACAAGAGACCCAAAGCCTTGTAAGCATCTCATACCTTAGAGGAATCTACCCTGAGGCCAAATGCAAAGTGTACCAAGGGGATCATTTTGTTGAAGACAATTATCATTCATTTCTTTGGAGTATAGGATGCAGCATACATAACTACAGGGTTTAGATCAGGATTTGCTATGTTATAACAAAACAGGATGCTGCCTCTACTCAGCCCTTCTCTCCCCCTCTGGCTGGGGCTGGGTTTGGGGGACCTACGGCAGGAGTCAGCAGGGATTCCCCAGAACCCCAGGTCCCACTCCCTCCTCCTCTAAGCTTGGCCATAGCCTCTACTCTTCCCCCTAGAAACTGTCTCCTGCCGGGGCCCATAACTACCCACCCCACCACTCAGGGTAGGCCTCTGCCCTAGAGGCCTGCTCTAATAGATACACCAGGGCCAGTGCAGCTCACAGGATCGGGGAGTCAGGCAGAGTGGGAACCCCCAGCTTGGCAGCCATGCAGTCCAGACTCCCAGCATCTCCCAGGCTTGAGTTGTTTGCAAACCACCGTCAACTCTTCCCCCACTGCCATCACCCGGTGGTCCACCTACTGCTCTGTTGTTCTCTGGGTGGTCTGGGCTCCCCTCAGAATGAGCTCATTCACCTCATGGAGCTGTGCCCTGGGAAAGGCCCCCTGCACAGCTCCCTCAGCCCCTGGCTCTTCCTGTGTCAAACCCCTCTAATAAAGTGAGATGGGAACGAGCCATCAGCTGTTTCTATGGCAGTGGAGGTTCAGAGTATATAGTGAACTCCAAGTTTATCTTCAAAGAATCAGTATGTCAGTATGTTCAGCTCTCTTGTTCTTCAGTTCTCCATTTTAAAGTTTAACTTCCTGGTTCTCTGCACCCCCTTGCTTCTAGTTTCGGTAAACACTTTCCCGCCACTTCTAATCAGTAGTTCACAACTGTTCCCCTGGTCACCTGCTTTGACCTGAATCACCCCTGGTCACCTGCTCTGACCTGTTCCATAACCTTCCAGCCACACTACGCACCCTGCCACTCTGGCTCATACCCCTGCTCTCTTTAAAATAACCAATAGGAATTAGTTTAGATTGTGTGGTCCAACCCTAGCCAATAGGGGAACGACACAGCAGCAGGGGCTACCTGCGTCAGGAATAAGAAGACCTTCCCCTCCCTTGTCCAGATGTGTGCTCACCATTGCTCCATCTGTGAGATGCACCCTTCTATAGAAGTAAATTGCCTTGCTGGGGAAATTTATATTTGAGTGCTACTTCTTTTGTGGCACTGAAAATTTACATATAACAAGAGGCTGGCAGGGTCTGCATGACAGGGTACAGCCATATCACCAGGCATCTCCTTCACTGTCCCACCACAGTGTCCCAACTTCCACCAGATGTCCCTGGAGAAAGTGCAGATGTTGGAAATGCTCCAGAGCTGCAACTATGATGCAGGAGGGTCAGGCTTTCCCATGTTTATTCTCACTGCAGTATTATTATAATGACATTATTATCAATTTATTATTAATAGTTACATTCTTATTATTAAAATAACAGCCATGATTTTAATAGGTTAACCAATTTTTGTCACAATAGACTCTAAAAAGTGAAAGCATTGTCTCATGGGGAGAAAGACCTCCCCGTTGTCCATCCACGCCCCTCTCTCCACACCCAGTTCTATCCCAGCTGCATCTGTGAGGTGGGAGTGTGTCCAAGCCTGAGCTTTGGGAGGAGGAGGAGAAGGAGGAGGAGGGAGAGGAGGAGGAGGAGGAGGAGGAGGCTGAAGCAGGCTTCCTTGATTCCAGAATCCCTCTGATTTGTGTTCTGCACAACTTCGGTGGATGTGAGTTGTGCCCCTGTGACTTTTTGGACTTTAACACCACCCCACCCTCACACTGTCCACAGAACAAACAGAACATCGTGTTGTCCTTGTGTTAGTGGCAAGACAGGCCAGCGGAGGAATTCATCTCACCATTTCACACGTTTGGAACACTGAGAATGGGAACGACCTCATGGAGAGGCTGGTTGGCGGGGTGTGGAGGACAGCTGGGGGCTGGCCCTGACGGCATGGGGACATGGCATGTGGAGCCCTGGCGCCCTGGTCCTCTCTCTGCCAATTGTACTAGCTCTATGATGCTGAGGAGCTTACCTGGGCACACTGAGCCCCAGATTCCTTGTTAAACAGGGACAACAGGCTGGGCGTGGTGGCTCACACCTATAATCCCAACACTTTGGAAGGCCAAGCAGGTTGGATAAGTTGAGGTCAGGAGATTGAGACCAGCCTGGCCAACATGGGGAAACCCTGTCTCTACTAAAAATACAAAAATTAGCCAGGCGTGGTGAAGCATACCTGTAATCCCAGCTACTCAGGAGGCTGAGGCAGGAGAATCGCTTGAGCCTGGGAGGCAGAGGTTGCAGTGAGCCAAGATTGTGCCACTGCACTCCAGCCTGGGTGAGAGAGAGAGACTCCATATCAATAATAATAATAAGGACAACAATAACATGTCTTCATTGGGTTTTATGAAATGAAGGTAAATGAAATTTTGCATAGAGCAAAGCTTGGCACAGAGCCTGCCATGTAATAGATGCTCAGCAAATGTCAGCTATTGCTGTTACCATGACTGGTTGAGAGAACTGAAGATAACTGCATCTGGAAATAGAAGGCTGGAGGTGGCATTACAGCTGCCATCGAGATCACTGAGAAAAATGGCCCTTGGAGGTTGGATTAGACTTTGCACAGGTCCTGTTGACAAAAGTAACATCAATGGAACTTTTAAGTGATAATTCAGGTTCAATACAAAGACCTGGCCATGCCATGAGGTCAGTGGCCTGAGCTGCATTACATTCGGGTATGCTTTCAGGTTCAAGAGTTTTGGGTGGTTGTACAGAGAGGTTAAGGCATTTAAGACCCATTTTAAAGGAATTTCAGAAATCTGATGTTGGAAGTACATGCTCGGTACTGCAAAGAAAAATCAGCACTGAGACAAAGGATCTTTCACCAATGCAAGTTTTACTTCCTGGACTGCAGGAAGGGTACCCTCACAAGGCATCTTGCCACGAGAATACAATGAACAAAGGAAAACACACAAATTTATCCCTCACGCATTTGGGGTCGTCCTTACTGCCGTGTCTGATCTCCATTGGCTGGAGCCAGACCTCACAATCTAAACTAAAACCCGATTGGCTAACAGCTTAAAACTTTTCTAAACAGGGAAAAGCGATGAAGAGCTGGGACATGCCTGTGAGCACGTCCAGCACAGATACCTTGGTGAAAGTACAAGGCCGTAGAATGTACTACATGCCTGTAAGCATGGCATGTCTAACAGCTACATAGGATAGGGCTTCACAAAGTTATTAGCATACTTATTCTTTAACAAGAAAGAAAACTTTAAAAAGGAACTTTTCTACTTCCCACATCTGAGAACAACGGTAAGAACTCTGGCACTTCTTACAACATCTCTACAGCAGGAAACTGCCGTCTGCCCTGCCGTATACCATCTCCCAGCTCCCGTGGTGGCTCTCGGGTACCTGCTCCACGGCCCCTCTGTCCACACCCTTTGTACACACAGCAAGCTGCACCTGCTCTTCTGCAGGCAGCAAGGCCTGTTTCAACCAAAATTCTGTCTTGAAGACAGCGCCTTTACTATGCCCATGGTTGTAGTGACAGTTCAACTCACTATATGCTGGACAAAAGATCAAAAGTTGGAGGCAGTGCCTCTATGGAGGTGTTTCCCAGCCAGTGGGGCACCTGGGCACACCCCTTAGGTGCCCCCCGTCAGGCATCTGCAGGAACACCCTGGGTTGTTTCACAGGGAGCCCACGTGGCCTATGCAAAGGGCTCAGGCCGAGGTGAAACATGACCAGTGACGGGTGACCAGCGTGGAGGTCGCAGTGGGGATCCCTGTGTTGCCTGCAAGGGTGAAGGAAGGAACAAGAGTGGTTTCAGCTTAACTCTTGGAAAACACAGCCAGCCTCCTAACCCTCCTTAGTTAGCAGTGACTAACACTCTTATTAAAGAAGCCTTTGTGTGCTAGGCCCTAGCATTAATGGTTAATTGGCCCAATAATAACTTAATTAGGAACACACATTGCAGAGAATTATCACCAGGGCCTTTTATGGAATGGTTTGTCCCTGGCTCCTCTCCACGTATTTCCTGAGTCTTTTAGTGCAAGGTCTCCGCAGACTTGCAGACCAAGAGATGCTGCAAAGAGCACCAAGGGAACAAGAACGGGGCCTCCGTGAAGCTGGGCCAGACATAGAGATAGCTGTGGAACAGGCAACTGATCATTTTAGTAACAGCTAAATATACATTACTTGCATACCTGAACTTCTTTATTGTTGGCTTTATTTTTAATCATGTAATGAGAGCTTGGATTACTTCATAGGCTTCTGTGAAGATGAGTTTCTGTTGTCACATGCGTTCTTTTGAGAGGGAGTTCAACTGTCACCCAGGCTGGAGTGCTATGGCGTGATCTGCACCCTCCACCTCCCAGGTTCAAGCAGTTCTCCTGCCTCAGCCTCCCAAGTACCTGGGATTACAGGCACATGCCACCACACTTAATTTTTGTATTTTTAGTAGAGATGGGGGTTTGCCATGTTGGCCAGGCTGGTCACAAACTCCTGACCTCAAGCGATCTGCCCACCTTGGTCTCTCAAAGTCCTGGGATTACAGGTGGGAGCCACAGTGCCCAGCCACATGTGTTCTTAAAAATAGCAAATTAAGCTGGATGTAGTGGCTCACATCTGTAATCCCAGCACTTTGGGAGGCCGAGGCGGGTGGATCACGAGGTCAGGAGTTCAAGACCAGCCTGGCCAAAATGGTGAAACCCTGTCTCAACTAAAAATACAAAAATTAGCTGGGTGTGGTGGCAGACACCGGTAATCCCAGCTACTTGGGAGGCTGAGGCAGAGAATTGCTTGAATCTGGGAGGTGGTGTTTGCAGTGAGCTGAGCCTGGGACACTGCACTCCAGCTTGGGCAACAGAGTGAGACTCTGCCTATCCCCCAAAAAAGCAAATTAACCCGAAGGAGGTAGGGGTAGAAAATGAAAATGAAAGCAACTAGATGGATCTGGCCTTTTGTGGGGCTTCAGAATCTTTTTACCAAGTGCTAGGGAGAATGGGTGCTCCCTCTCTTGAGCTGGGTCCTGCTGTGTGACACAGAGGAGGCCCTGTGTGCATCTCACGGTGGTAACATGAGGTCAGGATGGAAGATATTTCCACTCGGAACTCTGACTTGCTTCTGGAGGCTTCATTCCAGCACTCTGGAGGCCTTAGTTTGAACCTTACCCCTCTCTCTGCGTCTTGGGATTAATAACTACTAAAGTATCTGTGAAACAGTCTACAAAGCAAACTGTGATAAAGTGCTGATGATAATTAGGCAAGGAAGGCGGGGAGCTCGTTAAATTGCAATGGCTTGATAGGCAGGGCCTGGGTGCCTGCCAAAGCCCTGGGCGCTGTTACCCAAACTCTAATGCTTGGCTGAAGATGTGAGTTTGAAACCTGTTAACTGCACAAAGGGACCTGTCTGCAGGGTCAGATGGCCTGTGGGCTGCTGTTGGCCTAGCTGGGGATAGCAGGGTCCTCAGGAGTTCTGCTATGCTTTTCACAATAGAGGCCTCCGCCCCCACCATCCCCATCCTGCACCAGCAAAGGAGCGTGCCTGGGCTCTCAGCCAGGAGCAAGGCCAGTTGTAGATCGGAGTGAAGAATGTTGCAGGTTAACTGAAGAGCAAACCCTCAGAAGAGGAGAGGGGGGCAGTGCTGCAGGCAGCTGGAGGAGACCTGTCTCAGCCAGTATGGGCTGAGTTACGCAGTGGTAACAAGCATCACCCCCACTCCAGGTGGTTTACTCAGCACAGCAACAGTTGATTTCTCACTCATGTCATTTATGGTTCACTGCGGGCAGGCAACCTTCAGAGCAGCTGTCCTCCGCGCACCTCCAGAATCATCACCACAAAAGAAGAGGGGGCAATGAGAGTCACCCACCAGCTCTTACCTGCCCCCTCCTGGAAGTGGCATACCCCCTGCCACTCACACCCCATCGGCCAAGGAAAGCTACCAGGCAGGCCTAACTCAAAGGGACAGGAAAATGTCGCATTCCTTCTGTGTTCAGGAAGGGAAGGAGGAGCAGAGCTGGGATTCATTGGCCCCAGCAGTGCGAACCACAAGGCCATGTTTGTCGTCATTATTTATTTATTATTAACTATGTATTTTGGAGACAGAGTCTTGCTCTGTCGCCCAGGCTGAAGTGCAGTGGTGCAATCTCTGCTCACTGCAACCTCCGCCTCCTGGGTTCAAGCAATTCCCCTGCTTCAGCCTCCTAAGTGGCTGGGACTACAGTTGCCTGCTACCACGCCCTGCTAATTTTTGTATTTTTAGTAGAGACAGGGTTTCACCATATTGGCCAGGCTGGTCTCGAACCTCTGACCTTGTGATCTGCCTGCCTAGGCCTCCCAAAGTGCTGGGATTACAGGCATGAGCCACCATGCCCAGCAAAGGCATGCTTTATATAGAAATGCAGGATCAGCTTTCCTGGGACTGGGCCTTCACCAGTGGGTCCTACCATTGGAGGGATTATACCTATGCAGGTAATGTCCCCTCCCTAAGAGAATGCAGCCAACCTCCCTCCTATATAGAGAAAAAGGAGGCTATTAAAGACACACACACACACACCCCTCTCAAATACTATCGTTAGACTCTATAGTGTTGAAATGCTTGGACTTGGAGTCAAACAGAACTGCATTTGAGTCCTGACTGTCACCCACTAGAGTGGGACTCTGGACAAGTAACTTAATCTTCTGAGGCTCTGTTTTCTCACCTTTGAATGGGGATCATGATGATAAATATCTCATCAGATGTGGTGAGAATTAAATGATAATTTAAATGGAATGCTCAGAGAAAGTACTCTGAATGGTGAGCTATTCACAGCTGTCACATTGTCATTATTCCTGGTATAAACTACATTCTACTCACTAATATTCACAGCAATTCAAGGGCAAAAACCAAAATGGAGCAAGATTTGAAGAATGACTGCAGCAGCCACAAAATCCTAGTTCCAACTGGGTTTCTAGAGCCCCTGTTACTTATTCAGCAGACTCCCAAGTTCTCTTTTTATTTCTTTCCATGCAGTGCACTGGACTGCATTATTGTTCAGCAAATATCGACTGTACCCCCCCACTCCACCCTGCCTACTCCACCATGGGTGAAGTTTACTCCCTCGCTGCATGGATGTTGGCTTGGCCAGTTGTGGGAAGTAGAAAAGTTCCTTTTTAAGTTTCCTTTCCTGTTAAAGAATAAGTGTGCTAATAACTTTGTGAAGCCCTATCCTATGTAGCTGTTAGCCATTCCATGCTTACAGATACATAGTACATTCTACGGCCTTGTACTTTCACCAAGATATCTGTGCTGGACGTGCTCACAGGCATGTCCCAGCTCTCCATCGCTTTTACCTGTTGAGAAAAGTTTTAAGTTATTAGCCAATCGGGTTTTAGTTTAGATTGTGAGGTCTGGCTCCAGCCAATGGAGATCAGACACAGCAGTAAGGACGACCCCAAATGCGTGAGGGATAAATTTGTGTGTTTTCCTTTGTTCATTGTACTCTCCAGACAAGATGGCTAGTGAGGGTCCCCTTCCTGCAGTCCAGGCTTCCTGCAGTCCAGGAAGTAAAACTTGTGTTGCTGAAAGATCCTTTGTCTCAGTGCTCATTTTTCTTTGTGGCACCAAGCATCTGTTTCCAACACCAATGATATGACTTGCTTTGGTCAATAGAATCTTAGGACTGACCATGCTGACCTGGTGGTGAGGAACCCAGTGCAGGTGTCAACCAGCCCTCACTTACTCCTGATTTCCACTCTGAGCAGAACAGACCCCAGAGACAGCTGCTCCTTCATCCTCAGTCTCAGAATGAGAGACTGATAGAGGGGTCTCGTGAGCAAGTCCTCTGAACACATCCTGGATCCCAACCCAGTGAAGCCCTTTGAGTCACGTAAGACACACATGCTTGTAATCAGAAAACGTTAAGGTCTTGGGGTTGTTACCACAGCAAAAGTTGACTAATACCCTTAGAATAAGACAAGGACTTTCCCTGATCACAGATTTTCTGCCAGCTACATTCAGCTTTAGCATTAAAGAAGAGACAGCCACACATCATTTTATTTAGCTTCATTTTATTGCATTTTTTGCAAATTGAAGGTTTGTGGCAGCCGTGTATCAAGCAAGTCAATCAGTGGCATTTTTCCAACAATATGAGCTTGATTTGTGTCTCTGTGACATGTTTTGGTAAATCCTGCAATATTTCAAAGTTTTTTGTTAGGTAAAGCTCTGTGATGGTGATCTGTGATCAGTAATCTTTGCTGTTACTGTTGTCATTGTTTTAAGGCACCATCAACCAATTGATAAATTCTGAGTGTGTTCCGACCAGTCCACCAACCAGCCATTCCCCTCTCCCTCTTCTCAGGCCTCCCCATTCCCCGAGACACAGCAATATTGAAATTAGGCCAATTAATAACCCTACAATGGCCTCTAGGTGTCAAGTGAAAGGAAGAGTCACATGCCTCCCATTTTAAATCAAAAGCTAGACATAATGAAGGAGTGAGGAAGGCAGGTTGAGAGGGGCTGACAGTTAGGCCTCTTCTGTTAACCAGTGACCCAAGCTGTGAATGCAAAGGAAAAGATCTTGCAGGAAATTAGAGAGCTCCTCCAGTAAAGACACAAAGGAGAAGTCAAAACAGCCTTAGTGCTGATGTGGAGAAATTCTGAGTGCTGCATAGGAAATCAAACTGGCCACAACATTCCCTTAAGCCAAATCCTGACCCAGAGCAAGACCCAAACTCTATGAAAATGCAGAGAGGTGAGGAGGCTGCAGAAAAAAAGGTGGCAAATAGCAGAGGTTGGATGATGAGATTTAAGGAAAGAAGCCAACTCCATAACATAAACGTGCAAGGTGAGGCAGCAGGTGCTGATGGAGAAGCTGCAGCAAGTTCTCCAGAACATCCAGCTAAGACCATCGATGAAGGTGGCTATGCTACACGACAGATTTTCCATGTAGACAAAACAGCTTTCTCTTCGAAAAACATGCCATCTAGAACTTTCACAGCTAGAAGAAAAGCCAACACCTGCTTCAAAGCTTCAAAGAACAGGCTGACTCTCTTGTGAGGGGATAATGCAGCTGTTGACTTTAAGTTGAAGCCAGTACTCATTTGCCATTCTGAAAATCCTGGGGCCCTTAAGAAAAATGCTAAATCTACTCTGCCTGTGCTCTACAAATGGAGCAGCAAAGCCCAGATGACAGTACATCTGTTTACTGTTAACAGCATCGTTCAGTGAGGTTTTTGTTTTGTTTTGTTTGTTTTTGTTTTGAGACAGAGCCTTGCCCTGTCACTCAGGCTGGAGTGCAGTGGTGCAATCATAGCTCACTGCAGCCTCCACCTCCCAAGCTCAGGTGATCCTCCCACCTCAGCATCCCCAATAGCTCGGACTACAGGTGTGTACCACCACACCCAGCTAATTTTTGTAGAAGGGGGTTTTGCTATGTTGCCCAGGCTGGTCTTGAACTTCTGAGCCCAAGTGACCTGCCCACCTCAGCCTCCCAAAGTGCTGGGATCACAGGCATGAGCCACCACCATGCCCGACCTACTGAATATTTTAAGTTCACTATTGAGAACTGCTGCTCAGAAAACAAGATCCTTTTCCAAATATTACTGCTCATTAAGAATGCACCTGGTCACCCAAGAGCTCTGATGGAAATGTACAAGGAGATTAATGTTGTTTTCATACCTGCTAACATGACATCCACTTGCAGCCTATGGATCAAAGAGCCATTTGTATTTTAAGTCTTGTTTTTTAAGAAATACATCTTGCGGGCCAGGCGCGGTGGCTCACGCCTGTAATCCCAGCACTTTGGGAGGCCGAGGCGGGCGGATCACGAGGTCAAGAGATCGAGACTATCCCAGCCAACGTGGCGAAACCCCATCTCTACTAAAAAAAAAGTACAAAAAAAAAATTAGCTGGGCGTTGTGGCGCACACCTGTAGTCCCAGCTACTTGGGAGGCTGAGGCAGGAGAATTGCTTGAACCTGGGAGGCGGAGGTTGCAGTGAGCCGAGGTCGCACCACTGCACTCCAGCCTGCTGCCTGGTGACAGAGTGAGACTCTGTCTCAAAAAAAAAAAAAGAAAGAAAGAAAGAAATGCATCTTGCAAGGCTGTTGCTGCCAGAGATAGTTATTTCTATGATGGATCTGAGCAGTCAATTGAAAACCCTCTGGAAAGAATTCACCATTCTAAATTCCAGTAAAAAATTTATGATTCACGGGAAGAAGTCAAAATATGAAACAAAATCAACAATAGGAGTTGGGAAGAAGTTGATTCCAGCCCTCATGGATGACTTTGAGGGGTTCAAGGCTTCCATGGAGGAAGAACTGAAGATGTAGTGGAAATAACAAGAGAACTGGAATTAGAAGTGGAGCTAAAGATGGGACTGAATTGCTGCAATCTCATGAGAAAACTCGAACAGATGAGGAATTGCTTCTTATAGATGAACAAGGAAAGCAGTTTCTTGAGATGGAATCTACTCCTGGTGAAGATGCTGTGAACATTGTTGAAATGACAACAAAGGTTTTAGAATATGCCATAAACATAGTTGCTTAATCGGTGACAGAGTTTGAGAGGACTCACTCCAATTTTGAAAGTTCTATTTGTAGGTAAAATGTTATCATACAGCATCGTAAGCTACAGAAAAATCTTTCATGAAAAGAAGAATCAATGGATACAGTAAACTTCATTGTTGTCTTTTACTTTAAGAAACTGCCACAGCCACCCGTCAGCAACCACCAAGATCAGTCAGCAGCCATCAACGTCGAGGCAAGACCGTCCAACAGCAAAAATTTCCAACTTGGTGAAGGCTCAGATGATCGTTAGATTTTTTTTTTTTTTTTTTTAGCGATAAAGTATTTTTAGTTAAGGTATGTACTTTTTTAAAGACATACTGCTATTGCACACTTAAGACTATATTATAATGTAAATATAACTTTTTTTTTGAGACAGTGTCACTGTGTCACCTAGGCTGGAGCACAGTGGCATGATCTTGGCTCACTGCAACCTCCACCTCTTGGGTTCAAGTGATTCTCCTGCCTCAGCCTCCAAGTAGCTGGGCCCCCGCCACCATACCCGGCAAATTTTTGTATTTTTAGTAGAGAAGTTGGCCAGGTTGGTCTCGAACTCTTGACCTCAAGTGATCCTTCCACTTCTGCTTCTCAAAGTGTTGGAATTGCAGGCGTGAGCCACCCTGCCTGGCCATAAATATAATTTTTATAGGCAACAGGGAACCAAAAAACTTGTGTGATTTATGTTATTGCAATACTTGCTTTATTGCATAGGGCCAGAACCCAACCCACCAAATCTCCCAGTTACGCCTGTGTGTTGCTAGAGCAGAAAGATGTCTCCAATATGTTGTAGATTGAAAAGTGCTTAGTTGGAAAGTATTTTTGCTAGTTTACATTTATTCAAAACTTGACATGTATGCATACATACGTGTGTACACACACAAAGATACCTCGCCTGTGAAAATACATACTCAAAAGTTAACACGAGTGTTCTGCCTGCTTCCGGACGAGCGAGAAGACTCGTGCTCTGGTTCTTGGACTTCCCCAGCAGCATGGCCCCCAAATGCCGGTCTCCACTCCCGACTCAAAAGAAGAAACCACGACCACCTCCTGCTCTGGGACCAGAGGAGACACCCGCCTCCGCAGGCTTGCCGAAGAAGGGAGAAAAAGAACAGCAGGAAGCAGCTGAACACACTGATGAAGTACAAGATGAAATGGACAGACTTAACGAACAAGCCAGTGAGGAGATTTTGAAAGCAGAAGAGAAATATAACAAACTCCGCCAACCATGTTTTTCAGAAGAGGTCACAATTGATCGCCAAAATCCCAAATTTTTGAGTAACATTTGTCAACCATCCACAAGTGTCTGCACTGCTTGGGGAGGAGGACAAAGAGGCACTGCATTATTTGACCAGAGTTGAAGTGACAGAATTTGAAGATATTAAATCAGGTCACAGAATAGATTTCTATTTTGATGAAAATCCTTACTTTGAAAATAAAGTTCTCTCCAAAGAATTTCATCTGAATGACAGTGGTGATCCACCTTCAAAGTTCCCCAAAATCAAATGGAAATCTGGAAAGGATTTGATGAAACGTTCAAGTCAAATGCAAAATAAAGCCAGCGGGAAGAGGCAGCATGAAGAACCAGAGAGCTTCTTTACCTGGTTTACTGACCATTCTGATGCAGGTGCTGACGAGTTAGGAGAGGCCATCAAAGGTGATATTTGGTCAAACCCATTACAGTACTACTTGATTCCCGATATGGATGATGAAGAAGGAGAAGGAGAAGATGATGATGAGGAGAAGGAGGAGAAGGAAGGATTATAAGATACTGATGAAGAAGGCGATGAGGATGAAGGTGAAGAAGATGAAGATGATGATAAAGGGGAGGAAGGAGAGGAGGATGAAGGAGAAGATGACTCAAGAACACTGATAGATTCCAGCCTTCCTTTCTTAAAATTTTCTCCAGTCCCTGCGAGCAAGTTGCAGTCTTTCCCTCCCCCACCGCCCCTCTTGTGCTCAGTCACCCTGTTTTTGAGGTCTCCTTTCTCTACACCATGGTTTTCAACTTATTTTGGGGGAAATATCTTGAGCAGGATACAATGGGAAAAGAGTCTCTACCCCTTTCTGTTTGAAATTCATTTTTATCCCTTCCTATCTGAACAAAACTGTATGGAATCAACACCACAGAGCTCTGTGGGAAGAAAGAAAAACCTGCTCCCTTCGCCCTGCTGGAAGCTGGAGGGTGCTAGGCCACTGGGTAGCAGTGCATAGAATTCTAGCTTTTTTCCTCCTTTCTCTGTATATTGGGCTCAGAGAGTACACTGTGTCTCTATGTGAATACGGACAGTTAGCAATTACCAACATGTATCTGTCTACTTTCTCTTGTTTAAAAAAAGAAAAAAAAAACTTTAAAAAATGGGGCTATAGAAGGTCAGCAAAGGGTGGGTCTGAGATGTTTGGGTGGGGTAAGTGGTCATTTTGACAACATGGCTTCTCCCTTAGCGTGTTTAATTGTGACATTTGACAGACATCCTTGCAGTTTAAGATGACACTTTTAAGATAAATTCTCTCCTAATGATGACTTGAGCCCTGCCACTCAATGGGAGAATCAGCAGAACCTGTAGGATCTTATTTGGAATTGACATTCTCTATTGTAATGTTGTTCCTGTTTATATTTATTTTTTCTTTTTGTTTCACTGGAAAAGAAAGACGATGCTCAGTTTTAAACATTAAAAGTGTACAAGTTGCTTTGTTACAATAAAACTAAATGTGTACAAAAAAAGGTTAACACTATTTGCCTCTTAATACTGGGAATTATGGGTGATTATCCACAAATACTGTTTTGAATTCTTTTAAAACTGTGACATTATTACGTGGATAAAAGAGCCCCAAACATCAGAAGTCAGACGCCCAGTCATTCTCCCATTTTAACCCATATTCTCACCCTTTGGGGACAATAGTTTCTTGGTCTGGTTCTAGAAATGTTCTCTCTATAGCCATATTTTCTTTTCTTTTCCCTTTTCTTTTCTTTTTTTCTTTTCTTTTTTTTTTTTTTTTTTTTTTTTTTGAGACAGAATCTCTCTGTGTTCCCAGGGTTGGAGTGCAGTGGCACGATCTTGGCTCACTACAACCTCTGCCTCCCAGGTTCAAGTGATTCTCATGTCTCAGCCTCCTAAGTAGCTGGGATTACAGGCACCCGCCACCACGTCCAGCTAATTTTTATATTTTTAGTAGAGATGGGGTTTTACCATGTTGGTCTTGACCTCCTGACCTCAAGTGATCCGCCCATCTCGGCCTCCCAAAGTGCTGGGATTATGGGTGTGAGCTACCGTGTCTGGCCTACATTTTCAAGTGATTTCAAATCACCAACTAGCCACGAAACTAAGGTTTACGAAATCTCTGAGTAAAAAAACATAATGATCTAAAATAATATTCTACCCAGGACAAATTCTTCATGTATTATGCAGAGCTAATCTGTTTCTCATTAAAATTATGGATTAAAATTTAATCCTCACACTTCTAGAAACAAGAAAATAAAGTCTTTGTACTCTTATTTATTGGTTTACCTAGTCAAAAGGTTTATATTTAGTTTTGAAAGAGAAATCTTAATGCAAGAATTCAGGATTATATATGATGTCATGAAGCACTTTTTACATCTTTATTAAAGGATTTTAAGGAAAGGAAAAAATTTCATCAAGATTCTGGGTCAGTTCTCCAGCACTGCCAGACCTATCCTGCAGATTCAGAATTCTTCCATGTGAGCAGAACTGGCAGTGAAGATCTGAAGTCATGTGAATGGAGAGCAAATAAATTAGCATAGTGGTTTTCTGGAAGTTTACTGTGGGCTCCTTTCTATGATGCAAATGTGTTATTTGTGGGTACAGTGAAGAAGAAAAAGTTAAATAGAATTTGACACTGCAGCACTCCACATAGGAAGCAGCCCTGTGAAAATTGATGTGAAAGAGAACGTTTCCCGGCTGGGTCCAGTGGCTCATGCCTATAATCCCCGCACTTTGGGAGGCCGAGGTGGGCAGATCATGAGGTCAAGAGTTCGAGACCAGTCTGGCTAGCATGGTAAAACCCTGTCTCTACTAAAAATTAAAAAAAATAAATAAATTAGCCTAGCATAGTGGTATGCACCTGTAGTACCAGCTACTCGGGAGGCTGAGGAGGAGAACTGCTTGAACCCGGCAGGTGGAGGTTGCAGTGAGCAGAGATCACGCCACTGCACTCCAGCCTGGGTGACAGGGCAAGAGTCCACCAAAAAAAAAGAAAAAAGAAAAAAGGAAGTTTCCCAAAAAGACGTACTTTTTTTTTTTTTTCTAGTGGAGGGTCTCTCCCTGTTTAAAAGAATTAAGGCATCGAAACTGACTACTATTTCTGTGGAATGTGACCCATCCTGAGTCCCACGGAAGCCCCGGGTTCCCAGGAATGAGATTTTAGTGACCGGGATGTGAAAGGTGAGAGGCGTGGAGTGGGGTGCGGGGGTCTGGCTGGGGCAGCCACATCCCGGCTGGGGTCTGTGAGGGCCCCTGTCCGGTGAGTGGAGCCTCGGAACCCTCCCGTCATGTCCCCCTTTCCTGGCATTTTCTAAGTGACTCAAAATCTCTCTCTGGCCTCTCTTTTGCCTGGAAATTCCACCCACCCTGGTCTGCCTTTTCCTCCTCCCGCTGTCTCTGGGTCTGAGAAGCCAGCGAATGGGAACCAAAAGAACGGACCCAGGAGTCAGAAGCTTCGGGCCACTTTGGAGAACGGCATGGCCGTTTCCTGAAAAGGTAAACGCATCCCCGTCCTCCGGTCCAGCCACTCCACTGCCAGGTCCTTACCGGGAGGAATGGAAGCCCGTGTCCACAGAAGGTCTCAGGCATGACGGTCTGTAACAGCTTTGCTTGTCACGGCCCCAAACCGGAAACAGCCGGGAACAAACCGGAAACAGCGAGGGCGAAGCCAAGCACGAGCGTCCGCACCGCGGGAGGCAGCTCAGAGCCCCACAGGCATCGCCGCAGACACTCACCCAGTCCGAGGCAGCCTCAAAATCACGCGGCTTAGTGAAGCCCAGACCCGCTCCGTGGTACCTGTTGTGCGATTCCAGCTCTATAAAAGCCTAGAAAATGTAAGCCGAATCCACAGTGACAGGAAACAGATGGGCCGTTGCCTGGGGAAAGTGGGAGCACAAGGGAGAGTGGAGACATTGCGGGCGATGGGTCATTCATCACTTGATGGTGGTGGTGGCTTCATTGGTGGACACGAGGGGTCCTCAGGGATGATTTTGTGGCTGAAGCTCAGCCAATGGTAACCTTGCCAAAATAATAATAATGATAGACTGGACAGTGAAAATGTGGCACATATACACCATGGAATACTATGCAGCCATAAAAAACGATGAGTTCGTGTTCTTTGTAGAGACATGGATAAATATGGAAACCATCATTCTCAGCAAACTGACGCAAGAACAGAAAATCAAACACCGAATGTTCTCACTCAAGGCAGGTGTTGAACAATGAGAACACATGGACACAGGGAGGGGAGCATCACACACTGGGGTCTGTCGGGGGGAACTAGGGGAGGGACAGCGGGGGGTGGGGAGTTGGGGAGGGATACCATGGGGAGAAATGCCAGATATAGGTGATGGGGAGGAAGGCAGCAAATCACACTGCCATGTATGTACCTATGCATCAGTCTTGCATGTTCTTCACATGTACCCCAAAACCTAAAACACAATAAAATATATATTTAATAATAATAATGATGTATGAATATTTTGTATTTTTAAATAAATCCTATCAGAGTCATATTTCCTGTTGGGGTCAGGCTGAAAGCCAGGCCTCAAGGTCACCCCAAGGTCTCTGTTACCCACAGGCAAAGTGACTTCCAGCCTCTGTCCAGTGTTTCTTCCCCTGCCCCATGGGCCTGGCACTGTTACCCCAAATCCAGGGGCCATTTCTATTCAGTCCTCTGCTATCTCTGAGGACCTGCATTCAGTCTAAATGTCTTTTCCGCCAATGGTGCTACCATGCACTTCACCTGGCAGCTGAAGTCAGTTCCAGTGGCCACAGAGGGTAACCAGACGTGCGTCTAGACATCACTGCCATCTTCTTCTTATCTACCTCGTATTCGGCTCACATCTCAGAATCTCACTGAATGCTCAGCATCTCTGGGAAATCAGTGTTATTACCCACTCCTTCATATTGCCAGTGTGGAAACAGGCCAAGAGAGGGGACGTGAATTACCCAATGTCACGCCACCAGCAAGTGGCAGGGCTGAGATTTCATTGATTTAACAATTTTACTGATGTATAATTCATGTACAGTAAACTGCTCATATTTTAAGCGTGCAATTCTGGGCCAGCCACAGTGGCTCACGCCTGTAATCCCAGCACTTTGGGAGGCTGAGGCAGATGGATCACTTGAGGCCAGGAGTTCGAGACCAGCCTGGCCAACATGGTGAAACCCTGTCTCTACTAAAAATACAAAAATTGACCAGGCGTGGTGGCATATGCCTGTGGTCCTAGCTACTTGGGAGGCTGAGGCAGAAGGATCACTTGAACCCAGGGGACGGAGGTTACAGTGAACCGAAACTGCACCGCTGTACTCCAGCCTTGGTGACAGAGCAAGACTCTGTCTCAAAATAAATAAATAAGTAAATACATGAACCGTGTACAATTACATAAGTTGTGAAGCATGTATACACAGGTTTTTCAGCCTCAGCCCTACTGGCATTTGGAGATAATTCTTTTTGGGGGGGCTGGGGACGTCTCATGAACTGTAGGATGTTTAGCCTTATCCCTTGCCTCTATCCAAAGATGCCAGGGGTCTAATTGGAAATGCTGGACAGAGGCTGGAAGTCACTTTGCACGTGGGTAACAGGGACCTTGGGGCGACCTTGAGGCCTGGCTTTCATCCTGACCGCAACAGGAAAGATGACTCTGACAGGATTTATTTAAAAATACAAAATATTCATGCATCATTATTAGTAGTATTTCGCCAAGGTTATCATTCCCTGGGCTTCAGCCACAAAAACATTCAGGAAAATGGAAGAGACTTGAAGATCTTAAATCAAAGCCCACCTCTTTCAGGCCACCCTCGAGTTCAGGCTTGGTGCCTGGCAAGGCCGTTTTGAAGATTATGAATGGTGCACATTTTTGCAATTTATCTAGAGACTTAGTAATCATGGTATTATCCCCACTGGGCCCTGTTCCCCCTCTTCATTCAGTTGCACCTTGAGGAAGATAAATAGGAGAGCAGCTTAGGAACAGGAATGAGAGTCCTCAATCAGCTCTTTGTTCACTCTGACCACTGGGCGAGACAGAGAGAGTGACTCTGGCAGCCGGAACACAACACCTTTGTCTCACGCGTGGCTCCGGGGCCTTTTGGAATCTAGTGGCTGGGGAAGGTGGCTTCTTCCCCACCTGAACATCCTGGAGCATTTCCAGGCACTCTCAGGGTCCCAGGGTTAGCTAAGAGGCAGCCGGGGCACAGCCAGGGCAGAGCCGGGGCACAGCGGGAAACATACATGCAGCTTCTGGTCTTGCTCATTTAGTGGGTTTTCCCCACATGATGGTGGCAGCGCCTGAGAGCAGGTAGAGAAGACAGCAGGGGTGGGGGCGGATTCCAGGGAAGCCCTCAGGAGCAAAGGGCTGTTTGGGGCCTCCCTTCTGACCATGCCCTGTACTCACCTCATGAGTACGCTTCTCTTGCAGAGTGAACCCCATGGGCCTCAGGTTGGCAGGGAAGGCCATCAGCTTGGTCTCACCTCTGGGGCTCCTCCTCGAGCTTGCACGGCTCCATGGCTGGTGCTCTATACTCGGGGGAACCAAGCCCACCCTGGTGTATCCTGCCTTCGCTGATGGTGTTCACTCTGCTGAGAGTGCAGTTCCCGTTCTCCCAGCAATTCCAGCCCTGGAGAGTCCTCGGAGCTCTTCTGGGACAGTGTCTACCAAGCGCTGCCTCCCCATTCCTGAGGCTGGATGACAAACTTATCTCCCAGGCTCCACACATCCCCCACTTCCTCCCACCACGACGTTGACTTTGGGTGCTGGCCTTGTCTGACAGGGGTCTCCCGCAGTTAGATTGTGAGAGGGACCCTGCACTGATCATGTCTGAATCCCCAGGACCAGGCCCAGTGCCCGGCACAACCGATGTGTATTGAATAAACGTGCTCCATATAGGGTGGACCAAGTGGCTTTCCTAAGTGATTTTTCCTTTTTTTTGAGATGGAGTTTCACTTTTGTAGCCCAGGCTGGAGTGCAATGTCACAATCTCAGCACACTGCAACCTCTACCTTCTGGGTTCAAGTGATTCTCCTGCCTCAGCCTCCCGAATAGCTGGGATTGCAGGCACCTGCCATCGCACCCGGCTAATTTTTGTATTTTCAGTAGAGATGGGGTTTCACCATGTTGGCCAGGCTGGTCTCGAACTCCTAACCTTAGGTGATCCACCTGCCTTGGCCTCCCAAAGTGCTTGGGATTACAGGTGTGCACTACCACACCCGTTCCTAAGTGATTTTTCTATATCAAACACCAAGGAGAAAGAGGGGCAGCAGAATGGAAGGCTCTGCTGCTTTTGGAGAGGGGAGAGGTCAGCTTCTCAGAGCCTCCCTGACCTTCAGCCTCTGAGGCTCCTATTGGGAGGAAGGGCCTTGCTGACGCTGTTGGGTGCCAGCTGCCTGGGTTCAGAACAGGCCAGGCTGGTTGGGTTGGTTGTGTGGGGGAGAATCAGGAAGAGGGAGCTTGTTCAAAATCCGGCTCGTTTACCCAACTAACAATAAAACAGAGGGCGGGATTGTTCAAAGTTGCTGGGTGGCGGCCATGAGAAAGACCCCACTGGTCTGAGAGGTCTGTGCAGGAATGCAGGGAGCCTGGGAAGCACAGAGGGGAGTGGGGCCTGGGGGCGAGGGCACGGGGCGGGTTAGGGACTGGGTGGCACTGGGCACTGGCTCTGGCAGAGAGCGCCAACAGGGGGGCATTTCTTTCCAGCCCCATGGCTGATGGTCTCGCCGTGCATGAAGGTGAATTTTGTGTGTTACCTTGATGGAACCATGGGGGTCCCCAGACATTTGGCCAAGCCTCTGTGCTTGTGAGGGTGTTTCTGGTTGGGACTAGCATTTGAATCTGTAGCCCAGGCAAGCGGAGCGTCCTCCCCACCGAGGGCGGGCCTTACCCCGTCCATCAGGGGCCTGAATAGAATAAAAAGCTGAGGAGGAGAGAATTATGTGCCTCTGCCTGTCTTCAAGGTGGAACTACTGGTCTTCTCCTGCCTTTGGACTCAGACTCAGAAAGAGCACCTCCCCTGGCCGGTGCTGTTGGCAGGATTCCAGAATGTGCACTCCTAGAGCTCTGGACCACGACTGGCTTGGTTCCAGCCCATCTGTGAGCATCTCTCACTGGATGCTGGGATGCTCTGTGGAGCCAAGCCGGGGTCACCTGCCTACATCTGCTGCAAGGAGGGGCCAGCGCCATTGAAACCATAAGTACGGGGGTCTGGGCAGCCTGATCTCTAGGAAGAACTGCTGCACCCTTTCTAGAAAAAACGAAAAGGGGTTTCAGGCAGCCCGAGCTAACAGATGCCTGCTGTGAACGTGTGTGTTCTGAGCACCAGCAAGGAAGTGCAGGGCTTCCGAGAAGGCCTAAAATTCATGAGAACCCAGATGAGGCCGTGAGCGCGTGATCCTGATAAAAAGTGACTGCAGGGGCTGCTCCGGGCAAGGGGAGCTCAGCCTGGGGTGGGTCCACTCTGTCCTTGAGTCATTCCTGTCCTTCCCCTCATCTGACGTGTGCCCGACTCTGTTCTTCCTTTATTGTGGGGGATGAGGGTACAGGGCCAACGTGTTCATTTTCCTTCCCCATACTCAGCTCACGGCCCCCACGCTCACTCCCCACCTCACGCTGATCACTTTCCCATTCAGCAGGTTCGATGCATGCACACGACGTGTGCGCCTCCTTGCAGAGTACTGCGTATGGCTTCTGGTGAGTGGGGCTTCTGGTGAGCGCGGCTTCACACTGTAAATGCCGCTGTGCCCCGATCCCGCTCGGTTTCACTCCATGTCATCAAGTTTTAAAAAAAAATATGGTAAAATACATATAACCTAAGACCATTTACCATTTACTTTTTCTTTCTTTTCTTCTTTTTTTTTTTTTTGAGGTGGAGTCTTGCTCTGTCTCCCAGAGGACTAGAGTGCATTGGTACAGTCTCTGCTCACTGCAACCTCCGCCTCCTGTGTTCAAATGATTCTCCTGCCTCAGCCTCCTGAGTAGCTGTGATTACAGGCACACACCACCATGCCCAGCTAAGTTTTGTATTTTTAGTAGAGACGGGGTTTCACCATGTTGGCCAGGCTGGCCTCGAACTCCTGACCTCAGGTGATCTGCCTGCCTTGGCCTCCCAGAGTGCTGGAATTACAGGTGTGAGCCACCGTGCCCGGCCCATTTTTACCATTTCTAAGTGTATCGTTCAGTGGTATTAAGTTCATTCACACTGATGTTGTGCAGCTGTCACCACCATCCATCTCCAGACCTTTTCATTTTCCCAAACTGAAACTCTGTTCCCGTTAGACCCCAACTCTTTGCTTCCTCCTCCCTTCTGTCTCTATGGGTTTGAGCCTTCTAGGGACCTCATTTAAGTTGAGCCCTACAGCTGTTACCTTTTTGTGACCAATTTATTTCACCCGGCATGACGTCCTCAAAGTTCATCCATGTTGTCCCTTGTGTCAGAATCTCCTTATTTCCAAGGCTGAGTGATAGCCTGTTGTATGGACTGACGACAGTGTTCATCCATTCATCTGTCAATGGACGTTTGGTCCATTTCTACCTTTTGGGTAGTGTGAAAAATGCTGCTTGGAAAATGGGTATACCAGTATCTCTTTGAAACACTGGATTCAGTTCTTTGGGAGACAGACCCAGGAGTGGCATTGCTGAATCACATGCTAATTCCATGTTTAATTTTTGGAGAAACAGCCATACCATTTTCCATAAGCGGCTGCACCATTTTACATTCCCACAATTGTGACTCAGTTGCAGCTGCTGTACCAGATGTGGTTTCATTGCTTGAGCAGATTAACACATCTCCTTGAACCTGGTATGCAGCCACTGACTTGGCCAATGCCTTTTTCTCCGTTCCTGTCCATAAGGCCCACCAGAAGCAATGTGCCTTCAGCTGGCAAGGCCAGCAATATGCCTTTACTGTCCTACGTCAGGGGTTTGAGGGACAGCTCTTGGCATGTTACTGGGCTTTGGTGGAAACTGAATGTTTGACTGTGGGTCAACCTTGACTAATGTGCAAGGGTTCCAGTTTCTCCGTGGCCTTGCCGACACTTGTTACTCTCCACCTTGTTGATAGTAGCCATCCTGAGGAGTACGAGGTGGTGCTGTGTGTTATTTTTACTTGTCTCCATGCAGCTGAGGGCACGCCAGTGCACGCTGGTGCACACACAGGTGGATCACCTGAGGTCAGGAGTTTGAGAACAGCCTGGCCAACATGGTGAAACCCTGTCTCTACTAATGCATGCCATGTGATTCCTGCTCAGTCCCATCGGCTGCTTCACAATGTGTCGCTAACTCAGTGACCCAACACTGGACTCTGAGCTGCTCCATCCTTCACTTTCACAGACAGTGTTGATGGACACCAGGGCAAGCCTTTCTGGGGAAGACACAGAGCCTTTCTCAGCCATGCATTCCTCAGCCTGACTGCAAGTTCGCAGCCCCCTGCAAAGCCCAGCCTGAGTGCTTCCCAGCCTGGCACGTGCCCAGTCTCCCTCCCACGGCCATCCTGGAAGGCTCTGCTTCCCACCATCTTGCCAGCACTTGGCCTTCGCCAACCCTCTAACTTTTACCAATCTTATGGGCTTAAGGGGATTTCCTGCACTCGACTTTGCATTTCTCTGATTCCTGTAGGTTTGAGCAGCTCTTCGTTGATGCGTTCGTCATGTGCACTTTCCCTTCTGGGAATTGTCTGCTGGGGTTGGCTTTCTGTCAACTTAGACAGGAGCAAACTTGGTTACTTTGAATAAAAATCAGGCTTGTGGGAGCAGGGGCATTCTATGTGCACAGGAAGGTCTGGTCCAGCCTGCCTGTTTTTGTGCATACCCTCGTCAGTCACTGCTTGGCACCTTCAGAACGCAGCCACAGAAGGGAGTTCACGGGCTGGACATTCTGCTAAGGGCCACAGCTGTCCCTGGCCCCTGTATCCAAGGACTGGACTCTGCTTTATTGCTCTGGTGGGGCTGCAAGCCTGAGACTCCACATGTTCTTTCAACACTCCCTTGGTGGCCCTCCCAGTGTGCTTTTTTTTTCTTTGTTTATTTTCAAATGGAGTCTCGCTCTGTAGCCCAGGCTGGAGTGCAGTGGTGCCATCTCAGCTCACTGCAACCTCCGCCTCCCGGGTCCCGGTTCAAGCAATTCTCCTACCTCAGCCTCCCAAGTACCTGGGATTACAGACATGAGCCACCACGCCCAGCTAATTTTTGTATCTTTTAGTAGAGACAGGGCTTCACCATGTTGGCCAGTCTGGTCTTGAGCTCCTGACCTCGTGATCCACCCGCCTCGGCCTCCCAAAGTGCTTGGATTACAGGTGTGCGCCACCGCACCCAGCCCCCAGTGTGCTTTAATTGTTGACAAGCAGAGGGTGCCACAGAGAAAGATGCTGGCTGATGTTCAGGTATTTGGGGACTGGCAGGGAGGGCTGTTGTCCACGGTGGAGGATGCCATGAGTGGAGTCCAGATTGAGTTTTTTGTTTTTGTTTTGGTATCCATCACCTCAAGCATTTGTCTTTCTTTGTATGTGTTACACACAATCCAAATATACTCTTTTAGCTATTTTTAAGTGTACAATAAATTTTTGTGGACTGTAGTTACCCCGTTGTGCTATCAAATGCTAGATCGTATTCATTCTAACCACATTTTTGTACCCATTACCCATCCCCTTTCTCTTCTTCCCATCCCCCAACTACCCTTCCCAGCATCTGGCAACCATCATTCTACTCTCTATCTCCGTGAGTTCAATGGTTCGATCTTTCAGCTCCCACAAATAAGTGAGAACATGTAAAGTTTGCCTTTCTGTGCCTGGCTTATTTCACTTAACACAGTGACTTCCAGTTCCACCCACGCTGCTGCAAATGGCAGGATCTCAGTATTTTCATGACTGTATAGTACTCCGTTGTGTATATGCACTGCATTTCCTTTATCCATTCCTCTGTCAATGGACACTTAGGTTGCTCCCAAATCTTGGCTCTTGTGAACAGTGCTGCGATAAACATGGAGGTACAGATATCTTTTCAGTACACTGGTTGCCATTCTTTGGGGTATATACCTAGCAGTAGAACTGCTGGATCATATAGCAACTCTGTTTTTACTGTTGTGAGAACCTGCACACCGTTCTCTATGGTGGCTGTACTAGTTTACGTTTCCACCAATGGTGTACCCATTTACTCAAGGTCCAAGGGCTCCACAGTCGGCAGGTGGTAAAGCCGGCCAGGCTCCTGTTCTTCCCTTCAGGGTGACAAGTTTCCCCTGGCTGTGGGCGGGTCCAAAGGTGGCATCTGGGAACCAGGGCCTGGAGTCAAGAACCTTAGGAATATACCTGGTGCTCTGTTGTACTGCGGCTCCGCTGGCACTCAAGCTGAAAAGCAAAGTCCTTCTCACTGCCCACTCTTCCCCCCTCTCCTTTCCTCGAGCAGAGTCGTCTCTCTCCATGGCCACCACTGCCCAAGCCCTGTGGTGAGTACTGCCTGGCCACTGCCGATGCTGACTCAAGGCCCACGAGCTCGGCAATCAGCTTGTGGTCAGTGCTTCCAGGCCTGCGTCTCTCCTTCAAGGCAGTGGGCTCCCTCGCTGGCCCAGGACAGGTACAGAAATGCTGTCTAAGAACCAAGTTCTGGGAGGGAGCATTTAGACCAGTCTTAGCTGGAGGCAAGTCACCCATCTCTGGGAGTGCTGTACTCCACTCTGGCTGACCTGGTACCCGAGCTGCAAGACAAAGTCCCCCCTTTCTCTTCTCTCTACTTTCCTCAAGCAGAAGGAGTCTCTCTCCCCATAGCCACCACATCAGGGAATGTGCTGGGTCACGTCTGAAGCCAGCACGTCTCTGAGCTTCACCCAAGACCTGCAAAAAGTACTGCTTGGATAGTGCTGCTGATTATTCAGGACTCAGGGGCTCTTTAGTCAGTTGGTGATGAATCCTGCCAAGACTGGGTCCTTCTCTTCAAGGGAGCAGGTTTCCTCCCAGTCCAGGTTGTGTCTAGAAATGTGATCCAGGAGCTAAGGCCTGGAATAGAGGCCTCAGGACTATGCCCACAGAGAGAAGGAGTCTCTCCTGGAGCTGGGAGCTGCACTGCCTGGGACTGGAGGGTCGGTGGTGCAAGCACTCCCATAGCTGCCCCGGCTGGTGTCTTACTAGGTTATATGCACCCCAAGTCCCCTGGCTCTGAGCACAGCACCAGGACTTGGCCAAGAATGACAGTCCTTGTGGCTTAGACTTCCTTCGAGTTTATTTAGAATCCCTGAGCACCTTAGCTCTTGATGTCCAGGCTTGCTGGCACTCAGGTTTTGACCACTGGGATGGGGGAGTTCCCTCCAGCTAAGGTTCGTCTGAAGGCTCCCTCCGTGGGCACCAGCTGAGTTCTGCCATGTGTTGCTTTCTGCTTTGACGGCACAGCATGGGTTCCAGTGCAAAGTCCCATGGTCACTGCATGATACCTCCCCAGGGCACACAGATTTTCTCTCCGTGCCATGCAGCTGCTGCCAGCCAGGGGATAGGGGATGGGAGAATGGGTGGCATCAGCAATTCAAGGCTGTCTTTCCTGCCCTCTTCGGTGCCTCTTTCCTTCATACGAACTTAAAACCAGGCACATGCAGATATAAGAAGAGTCAGAATACTCAGAGGCGTGGCTGTTGTTTCTTATTGAACCAGGGGCCAGAGGGGCTGGACCAGCGGTTTCTGGCTCTGAGGAGGGATGTGGCCACCTAACTGCCTCTGCCTCCTCTCCCAGATGGAGGGTGGTATAGGTCTCTGTTGTATCAAAGGAGGAGGCCAGAGCCCTGGGCTTTGCCTAAAACAGTCTCAGAAATAGACAGGTCTGCTGTGTTTCCCTGTTTAAGGATCTGGTCACACCCTTGCTTAGAGGTAGGCGATGTCCCCTGTCCTGTGGCAGCGTCCCCTGGTGTCGTGTGGGCACCACAGGCACAGCTGTAGGGGCAGCCCCACGGGCTGGGCTTCATGGAGCAGCTGCCCCAAGTCACAGTGCTTCAGATGCCCTTTCGGCATCTGCTAACGTCCTCAGAGGCACTGAGGTCTTCTGGCCGTGGACATGATGCCAACAATTTAAAACAGGCATTGTTAGAATCCCATGATAGAATTGCTTTCAGATTCAGCCTTTCTGAAAGATTTCTTTGGGGCTGGGCATGTTGGCTCATGCCTGTAATCCCAGCACTTTGGGAGGCTGAAGTGGGTGGATCATCTGAGGTCAGGAGTTCGAGACCAGCCTGGCCGACACGGTAAAACCCCTTCTCTACTAAAAATACAGAAATGAACCAGGCGTGGTGCCGCATGCCTATAATCCCAGCTACTCTGGAGGCTGAAGCAGGAGAATTGATTGAACCCGCAAGGCAGGGGTTGCAGTGAGCTGAGATTATTCCACTGCACTCCAGCCTGGATGACAAAGTGAGACTCCATTTCAAACAAACAGACAAACACTGGCCTCCAGAACTGTGACACCAATAAACTTCTGCTGTTTCCAGCCCCCCCAGTTTGCAGTCCCATTTGTTCCAGCAGCTCTAGGAAACTGAAACAAGTTTCGAGGAGGAGAAAAACAGGCGTGAGAATTCCTACGTGGAAGAGGCCCTCGCTGCAAATCAGCCCCGATTGCTACAAGCCAAGAGCCATTGCTAGAGAACAGACCAAGGAATGAAAATGTGCGTTCTGTTGATCACAACTGGAACACCAAAGAAAGAACAAAAGGGAGAAGTGGCCACACGGCGCAGATAAAAACATGGAACGATGTTCTGTTGCACAGTTTTGCCTGGTCTGCTAGCCAGACTTGATGATCGATGAAGAGTTTTCTCTTTTTTTTTCCAACCAAAAACAACATGTTGCTTAAGCCGAGGTTTCCAGGGACCTGAGATGGGCAGAAAAACAGCTTCTCAAGCCCTCCTCATCAGCCAAGCAAGTGACCTCAGCTTTCCAGATCCCATCAGTGAGACCCTGGGGGCGGACTGCTGTGGAATAGCCCAGGGAGGGAGGCAGGGGCCGTTTCTAATGACCCTGAGAAAGCCAGGCACAGCTGCTGGCAGGAAAACGAAAGACGCAGGTAACGGCAGTGGAAATGGAACAAAGGTTTTGGAGAAAACGCGGGCAGAAGCAAAGATTTAGGACATATTTGTGTCCGAGGTCTTTCCTGGAGAGATGCCTTCTTGGAAACCGAGTGCCTTTTCTTACAGAACGAATAGAAAATCTGCCAGATCTCTGCTCTCAGCTTCTGAGAATGACTCTGTTTGTCACGGCAAGCGCTTGTCCCACCTCTGCAGGCCTCGGGTGGTGTCCCAATGCTCCGCTGTTCACCAGGGTGCACGGGATAGGGGATGGCGGGAGTCTGAGTTGGAGGGTGACTGGAGGCCCTTGTGTCCCTAGAGACCTGGGCTGGGCCAGTCTCCTCACCTGTTAGGCAGCCTGGGTTGCTCTGGCAGCTCAGGACACAGTGTGACCCTGCAGGGGCTCAGCGGGGAAACTTCCAGGGCAGCCTGGCTGCAGGAAGGTAGCACTGGTCTGACCTATGTGTTAAGGAGGGATGGCAGGATGAACTGCCTGCCTCAAACAGCCCCTCTTTCCCCCGAGTGTCATGATGGCCCCTCCTCTAGGGACCCCATTAGAGCAAACTGCTTCTTCCAGAACACGCGGCTTGCGTCCTGTCACAACAGGTGGCATCCTGCTAAGGGCTGTCAGGAGATGGAAGCCACAGGGTATTTCGGCAGCCAGAATTTAACAGAGAAGAATACAGAAAGGGTGCTAGCTGAGTGCTGGTCACTTCCCCCAGCTGATCCAGGCACGGTAAGAACTCAGGCGTCATGTAGACAGCAACCACAGGAGTCAGCCGCTGCCATGGGGGTGAGGCTGTGCCCATGACAGCAAGGAGGCCGGGGAGTGCAGCCCACAGGGCATAGACTTCCAGGGAGGAAGCGCTGGCTGGCTGGCTGGCTGGGGGGTGTCTCTTGGGGGTGGAGGACACGGAGTCCCTGGTTCTGTGAGGGTTGGTGTTAGAAACAGATGCTCAGTGCTGTAAAGAAATATCAGCACTGAGACAAAGGATATCTCAGCAAAGCAACTTTTATTTCCTGGACTGCAGGAAGGGTACCCTCGCTAGCCATCTCGCACAAGAGGACAATGAACAAAGGAAAACACACAAATTCATCCCTCACACATTTGGGGTTGTCCTTCCTGCTGTGTCTGATCTCCGTTGGCTGGAGCCAGAACTCACAATCTAAACTAAAACCCGATTGGCTAACAACTTAAAACTTTTCTAAACAGGTGAAAGCAATGGAGTGCTGGGACATGCCTGTGAGCACGTCCAGCACAGATATCTTGGTGAAAGTACAAGGACATAGAATGTATTGCGTGCCTGTAAGCATGGCTTGTCTAAGTGCTACATAGGATAGGGCTTAACAAAGAGTTATTAGCACACTTAGGATTTATTCTTTACCAAGAAAGGAAACTTTAAAGAGGAACTTTTCTACAGTTGGGAAAATTGTAGGCGAGATCCTCTCTGTTACGGGAAGGAACCACACTGCCAAAGCGAAGACATGTTGCTGGAAAGAAAAAGAAAAAAAAAAAGGCAGCAGCAGTAGCAGTATTGTCAGAACAGGACCGAGGGACAGAACTTTCCACCCAGCCCTACAGTCTTCTCCAGCACCCCCTGTGCAAGTCAGCCAGGCGCCAAGAACACCCGGTGTGGAAGGGCAGCTGTGACATGGAGAGGCCAGGGTCAGGCACACCCTCGGACCGTGCAGCCCCATCCACACCCTTCTACTCCTATCTGCACATCTCTCCAACAGCAAGGCCACTTATGCTTCTGCTAACAAGCTGCAAGCATCCTCCACACAAATGATTTTTCTTACCCTCTCCCCCAGCTGAGGAGCTGCAGAAGCCACCAGTCATTGTGTCTGTCTTTGGGAGCTGGTCCTAGTACCACCTCTGGGCCATGCCAGATCTTTCTTCTCCTCCTCCTCCTCCTCTCCTCCTCCTCCTCCTCCTCTCCTCCTCCTCCTCCTCATTCTTCTTCTTGGTCTTGCTCTGTTGCTCAGGTTGGAGTGCAGCGGTGCAATCACAGCTCACTGCAGCCTTAACCTGCCAGGCTCAAGTGACCCTCCCACCTCAGCCTTTCTGGTAGCTGGAACCACAAGCGAGTACCACCATGCCCTGATAATTTTTGAATTTTTTGTAGAAACAGGGTCTTGCTATGTTGCCCAGGCTAGCCTTGAACTCCTGAGCTCAAGGGATCTTTTCATCTTAGCCTCTCAAAGTGCTGAGATTGCAGGTGTGAGCCACTGCCCCAGCCAAGATATTTCTTAAATCCAATCGCCACCTTGATTAGTCCTCTATGGCTGATGTAACAAATTGCCGCAAATGTGGTGGCTTCAAACAACACAAATTTATTGTTGCTGCAGTTCTGGAGGTGAGAGGTCAGACAAAAGTCTCAGTGGGGTTAAGTCAAGGTGTCAGCAGGACTCGTTCTTTCCTGGGCCTCTAGGGGAGAATTGTTTCCTGCTTTCTCTGGCTTCTAGGGGAGAATCCATTTCCTGCTTTTTCCAACCTCTAGGGGAGAATCCGTTTCCTGCTTTCTCCAACCTCTAGGGGAGAATCCGTTTCCTGCTTTCTCCGGCCTCTAGGGGAGAATCCGTTTCCTGCTTTCTCTGGCCTCTAGGGGAGAATCCGTTTCCTGCTTTCTCCAAACTCTAGTTTCTTGCTTTCTTTGGCCTCCAGGGGAGAATCTGTTTCCTGCTTTCTCCAGCCTGCTGAGGCTACCAAATATCTTGGCTGCTGGGTCCTTCCTCCATCTTTTAAGCCATAAACGTTTCCTCTTTCTCTCCATTCTTCCAGCTCCCTCTGAACATAGCTGAGAAAGGTTCTTTGCTTTTAAGGATCCGTGGGAGTAGATTAGGCGCATCTGGAAAATCCAGAATCACCTCCCTGTCTCTGAGATCCCCACTTTCATTGCATCTGCCAAGTCTCTCTTGCCAAGTAAGGTCACATGTTCACAGGTTCACGGGATAAGGTTGTGGGTGTCTTTGGGGTCCATTGTTCTGCCTACCACAGAGTCTCTTCCGAAAATTCTGTTGACTACAGACCAAGAAAGCTGACCCCAAACAAAATTTCTTTAAAGAATAAGAAGAGAGACAAAGAAAATAGGAATGTCCATACAAACAATCCTGTGTGTGCAGGGACGCGTGTTCCCATCAGAAGCAAGGCCAGGACGTCTGCGCGTGGCCACGGTCTGTGTTTCTGCAGCTGCCGTCACAAGTGCTCCTCTGCAGGTCATTTCATGTCTCCTTTGACCTCAGCTGGGTGGGGTGTCTCACCTGGTGGGGGGACCAGACACTCTTTCCTGAAGGGTCTGAATCCTCAGTGGTCTCAGTTCTCCACTCACTTGTGCTATTAATTATACAAGAACCAAGAGGCACCCCAGAGACTCCTTTGGGTCTAGAAATAGTCTCCTTCCTCCCCACTGCCCACATCATGTAGCAGCAACCGAATTTCCCGTTGGCAGTTGGGATCCATCGCTCCGGCTGATACAGTGGCCTTCCTCTTTTCCTGCAGCTTCAGTGGTCAGTGGGGCCCAACATGGCCGTGTGATCGTCTCATCTTCCAATTCACTGGAACCAATGTTGCGTCTCCAGGTGGAAACGTCTTCTCCAAACCGGCAACACTCAAAACTGCAAAAATGGGAAGCAAAATCTCTGCAGGTGGGTTACCGGATGACACAGCAGAGGAACCGTAGCCATCTGCCTCCTTAGAGTTTCAGAAGACCGTGTGGCCTCAGCAAATCTGCAAGGATTTCAGCACGGGGCCCTGTCTGAGTCCTTTCTGAATCCCTAAGCATTTGTCCAGGGTTTGATACAGCAAGATGCCCCCAACTCAGCAGATTCTTCTAAATGCCGACGTGCCCTGTCTCTCTTTTCCAGAACATCGTAAACGCCCAGAGAACCACCCTGTGTCTACATCCCTGCAAGAGCCACCTTGTCCAAACACAAACATGGTAAAGTCTCCAGTCCAGAGACCCAGCACACAGAAGATTCATACATGGTTTAAATTGGATTAAATTTCCTTGACAGAGTAGTCAGAATAACGCCCCATTTGTTAAGCCATGAGCAAGAATCCATACCCTACTATGAATTAGTCCATAAACTCTCCATCAAAAAGTGGAATGAGACCATGCGTGGTGGTGCATGCCTGTAATTCCAGCACTTTGGGAGGCAAAAGTGGGAGGATCACTTGAGTCCAGGAGTTCAACCCTAGCTTGGGCAACATAGCAAGACTCCACCTCTACAAACATCGCCAGGCATAGTGGCACGCACCTGTGGTTCCAGCTACTCGGGAGGCTGAGGTGGGAGGATTACTTGAGTCTGGGAGGTCGAGGCTGCAGTGAGCCGTGGTGGCACCACCGCACTCCAGCCTGGGAGAGAGAGTGAGAGACTCTGTGTTCAAAAAATAAGAAAGGAGAATGGAAAAATAGAGAGATGTAGTATGGAAGCCCAAGACATGCTGTAGGGGGTTAAACTATGCCCCTCAAAATACATGTCTAAGTCATAACCCTGGGACCTGTGAGTGTCCCCGATTTGGAGCTAGTATCTTTGCAGATGTGAGTAAGTGAATAGATGAGACCATTGTGGATTCAAGGCGGGCCCTATGTGCAATGATGGGTGTTCTTGTAGAAGAGGGAAAGATGCAGAGCCTCCAAGAAGAAGGCCATGTGAGGGCGAAGGCCAAGATTGGAGCAATGTGTCCACAAACCAAGGAGCGCCAGGCCTGCCGGCCACCACCAGGAGCTGGGAGACGCGAGGAAGGATTCTCTTCTAGAACTTTTGGAGGGAGCCTGGCCCTGATGCCACCTTGATTTTGGACTTCCGGCCTCTGGAACTGTGAGAGAAGACATTGCTGTCACTTAAGCTCCCCGGTGTGTGGCGAATCGTTATAGCAGCCACGGGAAACTCACACGTGGGGCGTCAGGCAGGTGCAGCCCCATGAGGGACCCATCTGGGCGGCGTCGGCCAGCAGGGAGGGCTCTAGAAGGCACGGCCACAAAGAGGGGATGGGTGACCCAGGAAACACCCACCCGCCCTCACGACTGTGTCCAGCACTCCTGGTGGGCCGCTGACTCAGGGCAGTGGAAGCGGAACCAGCTATGCAAATGGGAGCCCCGGGATCTGCAGCGGCCCCGTTTCGGCTGAAAAGCTCTGGACTCGTAACTGGGGACACGGCGGAACCCTTGGTCACCCAGATGCCCGCCTCCAAGAGGAAGGGTTTCCAGGCAAATTCAGCAAGTGGGAGGCTCTGTGCGTCTCCACACCTTACGTGACCAGGTCACTTAGGGCTTATGGGACAGAGGCAAAAATACAATTGTTTTCCTACCAGGGCTGGCCCCAGAGTGAGCTAACCCACAGCCTGAGAGGCAGGAGGGCAGCACGAGTCATCCAGAATGTTTTCCTTCAATGAGAGAATGAGGAGGGAGCAGGAAACCAGGAGAAAATAAAAATGACACTGGAAGGGCTGCAAGTGGGGGCAGGGGCAGTGGAGTCATCAGGAAAAAGTGCAGATCTCAGGTTTCCTCCTGTTTTGGAAAACCTGAAGCCATCCAGAGAAGAAGGGAAGCTGGGCCAGGATTTGTGGAGACACATTCTTTTCTTTTTTTCTTCTTCTTTTTTTTTTAAGACAGAGTTTTGCTCTTGTGCCCAGGCTGGAGTGCAATTGGTACGATCTCGGCTCACTGCAACCTCTACCTGCCAGGTTCAAGCGATTCTCCTGCCTCAGCCTCCTGAAGTAGCTGGGATTACAGGTGCCCCTCGCCAACACACCCAGCTAATTTTTTTTTTTTTTGTATTTTTAGTAGAGATGGGGTTTTACCATGTTGGTCAGGCTGGTCTTGAACTCCTGACCTCAGGTGATCCACCCGCCTCGGTCTCGCAAAGTGCTGGGATTACAGGCGTGAGCCACCACGCCCAGCTGTGGAGACGCATTCTAATGAGACAATTCATTGTTGCTAACTGCAGACGTACAGTTTCTCTGGAAGTGAAGCATGAGGCAGCAGTTGCATAATTTGAACTTTTGTGCAGCCTTATGAACTGATGCCTGGAAGACTTTGCCTGACTTTCCTGTGCAAACATAAAAAGTGGTGAAGTCGTGGGTGGGTAGTCCGTTCTGCTCCCCAGCAGCCCCTTCCCACGTGCCTGTGGGGCGGCAAACACATTTTTTTTCATGTGACACCTTTCCAGCAAAACTTTCAAGGTCCCGTGTTGACATAGCACCTGTGAAAATCTGTCACGGGAGAGCAAAAGCAAACGCAGCCTATCCAGAGGTGCGGCAACCTCAGCCGTTCTGTAAAGGCCTTGGAGAAGGGTGATCCCTGTTCATGAGCCTGTGCCCCTAGCCAAGGGCTGCAGGCTGTGACCCCAGGCTCTTTCGAGTCACGTGAGAACTTTGTTCTGTGCTTTGGTGATGAGCCAGCCCAGAACCCAGCGGCTCTTAGCAGCTTGAAAGCGACAGCATTGTTTATGTTCCTCCTTCACACCAGGCGTGTGGGAGTGGGGGGCCGGGGGGACCTGGGGACATCTCCCGGGGCTTGTGTGCTTGTGCTGCTCAGATGGTGGCTGCTCTGTGGTCATTCGAAGGCTTCCTCCCTTGTCTGACGGTGGTGCTGGCTGCGGACTGGGACCTTAGCTGGGGCCAGAGCTCTGCTAACTGAAAAATCACACAATCTGTACATTTAGAAAAGGAGACCCTTCCATGTCTTGTAAAGGGCTGCAGCCTGCAGGGTGCTCCTTTGGACAGGCTGGGAAACTTGGCCTCTGGTGGAGATTGGGAGCTGGCACTTCAGAGGAGGAGGGGTTGGACAGAAATTTAAGCTGAATGTGTTGGTCTGGTATATGTATTTTAACAGGTTACACGGGGAGCCGTGATATGTTTATAACCTGGCCTCTCATTGCCACAGAGAATCTCTTCTGCCAGTCTCATGATCTCTGTTTTAACATTAATGCTGGTCACTTGTGTCTAAACTGCGTAAAGGAGCAGGTATAATGGGCTGTGTCTGACCTGCCTTCTCCTCACGATCACCTTTGACCCTGTGGCTGGCAGCTGTCTCTGCTCGTGTCTGCAGGGCTCTGCACTGGGCCCCTGTGAGCAGAATCAGCCCCAGCCCTTCCTCTCCAGGGTCCTGGTTATACAAGCCAGCAGGGACAGCCCTGGATCAGCTCAGGAGGCGGGAGGTGGTGGCGGGAGGTGGCGGCGGCGCTCCCTCTGCCGCCCCAGCCAACAGCAGCTGCTCACTGTCAGTCCCTCAAGACGACCCAGAGGATGCCAGGAATGAGGATGGGGGTGGCGTGGGGGGCAGCCCCTCCCTCTCTGCACTGCAGATGCTAAACCCTGCTGGGGATCAAGGGGGTCTGTCGCCCCACCCTCACTCTGGTTAATGAGCAATTTGTTGGAAATCAACTCCTCTGCCCTTACTCTAGCCTATGATCTAGCAAATGAATATTTTTTCCTCATTATTGACACATTTCTGAAGAAGCATGACTGGAGTGCTTAGTGATTCGGAGCCTGCCCTGTATGACAGCCTGTTATTCAGAGGCAGCGCTGGGTAGCTTTCTGCTGCAAAGCCAGCTTTAACAGGCCTCAAAGCATCTGCCAGGGGAAATGACAATCCAGCCTTTGTGTATATGCCTCCCCCTGCCCTGCCACGTCAGGTAGATTGATGCCACAGTGGAGGACCCATGTGCTTATTTTGGATGAGAATAAGGTGAACTGATAGAATTATCTAGAAGGAAAAAGTAGGGTTTAGTAAAGCCTTGTAGTTATGTAGAGCTCTGTGCCACCAAGTCCATTATGATGAGTCAAACACACCCACAGAGTGAAGCCAAGGAGACAGTGGGTGTCGAGGCTCCCTGACGGCACCCTTTCTGAAGACATGCACCTTAGCTCCTGAACTTTGACCCCTGAGCAGAAGGTGGTCTTGAAGACACTCCGGGCTGCTTGTCAGGGGGCCTGGTTTTAGTCCTCGGCGTGCCCATGAGTGAGCATCTTACCCTCCGTCCTTCAAGCCACGATTCCCTGCTTCCTGCATACTGGGGTGAACCCAAATGTCTGAGACAGGTCTCAATCAATTTAGAAAGTTTATTTTGCCAAGCTTAAGGATGCGCCCGTGACACAGCCTCAGGAGGTCCTGGTGACATGTGCCAGGTGGGTCACGTCATGGCACAGGTGGTCGGTCAGAGCACAGCTTCGTTTTAGGGAGCCACAAGGCATCAGTCCATATGTGTAAGGTGTACACTGGTTCGGTCCAGAACGGCAAGACAACTCGAAGCAGGTTAAGAAAGAAACGGTTGCATTCTTCTGAGTTTCTGATTCGCCTTTCATTGAATACGCAATTTACAGGAATAGTCACTCATGCCTTAGTCCCCGGCTCAGTGAAACGATAGATTAGAAGAAGTCATCAGATACACGCCTGTCTCTGGTGAGCAGAGGGAGGACTTTGAGTTCTGCCTGTCCTTTGTCCGCAAGGAATTTCCCTGTGGGCAAACTGTGAGGGAGAGATGTGGCTTCTTAAACAATCTTTGCAGCTGTCTTATTTCGGAATAGAATGGGAGGCAGGTATGTCCAGCACAGTTCCCAGCATGACTTTTCCCTTTGGCGTAGTGATTTGAGGGTCCGGAGATTTGTTTTTCCTTTGATAAATCTCCTGGCTATGCACACAGCAGCAATCCAGGCAAGCTGTCCCCACCTTCATTGAGCTCAGAGGCTCTCTGGGGAGGTGGGCATTAAACGCTTAGACAAATAGGTCATTAAAATGGTGGAAGACTCTCAAAGGCAAGATTCTAAGGCCAAAAGTCTTAGATTCTAAGGCCAAGGCCTTACAAAATCATGCAGAGAGGATCTGCACCGGCTGTCCCCCCAGTCTACTCCCATCTTCCTTATTCCTAATAATGAGTAGATTTTCTTAGAGACTACCCCTCTATGGGACTGACCTGGGTTGGGAAGGACTGACCATGCCCCCAGCTCAGGGTGGGCGCTGACAGATGTCACCACTGTGATTGGTGAGTGCAGGGCATTCACTCAGACCTAAGCCAGTCAGCACACAGGCATCTCCTCTCTGGTGCAGCAATTGATTGGTAGAAAATCAGGGTGGACCTGAGAATTTGGTTCAAGGTTTGGGGAAGAGGGGGCACCATTGTGCCCCAGCAAGGCTGGCTGCAAAATTTGCCACAAAATTTTGCCCAGTTCAAATGAAAACGAAGAGCCTTTGTTCAGAAGTCAGGAGTAGCGTGTTATTAAAGGTATTGTAAGATAAACTTGTCACTGATTTCCTCCGTTTCTCTCTTGACGTCCTATTTTTAGATTTGCAATGAATATCATTGAGTAAAGAAAAATAAAAATGTAAATTATTGGTATAAATGTTACTGTTCACCTTTGTATCGTGGGACGTGGGTTTTCAGCTCATGTATAAGATCTTTGAACTTGTGTGTGCACTTGTAGCAATGACTCCATTTGTCTTTTGTAGCTCACACCTGCACGTGTATTGTGTTCCTGTGAGACAGAACAGCAGCCTCTCTTCTCCTCCAGATGCACGCATTCTAAGCTCTGTACCTTCCACTCGCTGGTGGGTAAGGAAGAAGTGAAAGGCAAGGGAACTTTTTCTGTCCTTCTGTGTCATGATTTTTAGCATAAACGGTTGGCTGCAACACGGAAGTCACGTAAGTAAGAAAGAATACGACAAGGCCGGGGGTAGTGCCTCATGCCTGTAATCCTAGCACTTTGGGAGCCTAAAGCTGGAGGATTGCTTGAGTCTGGGAGTTCGAGACCAGCCTGGGCAACACAGTGAGAGGCTGCCTCAACAAATAAAAAATTAGCTGGGTGTGGTGGTGTGTGCCTGTAGTCCCAGCTAGTTGGAAGGCTGAGGTGGGAAGGTCACTTCAGCCTGGGAGGTCGAGGCTGCAGTGAGCCGTGATGGCGCCACTGCATTCCAGCCTGGGTCACAGAGTGAGACCCTGTCTCAAAAAAAATGAATAAATAAAAGAATATCACGAGTTGTTCCCTTCCACCACCAATTCGTACGTTGAAGTCCTAACGCCCAGTGCCTCAGGATGTGATCACATTTGGGTCTTTAAAGAGGTAGATAAATTAAATTGAGGTCTTCAGAGTGGGCTCTAGTCCCAAATGACAGTGTCCTTATAGGAAGAGAAGAGGAGGACTCAGACACACACAGAGGGACGACCCAGTGAGGACACCGGGAGAAGGTGGCATCTACAAGCCAAGGAGAGCAGCCTCAGGAGGAACCAGCCCTGTGATACCTTGACCTCGACTTCCACGCTCTGTGACTGTGAGAGGAAAGGTATCCATTCTCTGCGCCGCAGTGAGCAGTGTTTTGTTACAGTGGCCCGAGCTGACTAACACAGACTCCTCAGCTGCTCTTGCTCTTATTTACTTATTATTCCTCTTTTTTCTCAAGAAAAATAAAAATAGAGATGGGGTCTTGCTATGCTGCCCTGACTGGCCTGGAACTCCTGGGCTTAAGCAGTCCTCCCGTGGCCTCCCAGCGTGCTGGGATTATAGGAGTGAACCACTGTGTCTGGGTGCTGGGATTATAGGAGTGAACCACTGTGCTGGGTGCTGGGATCATGGGAGTGAACCACTGTGCTGGGTGCTGGGATCATGGGAGTGAACCACTGTGTCTGGGTGCTGGGATTATAGGAGTGAACCACTGTGCTGGGTGCTGCGATCATGGGAGTGAACCACTGCGTCTGGGTGCTGCGATCATGGGAGTGAACGACTGCGTCTGGGTGCTGGGATCATGGGAGTGAACCACTGTGTCTGGGTGCTGGGATCATAGGAGTGAACCACTGTGTCTGGGTGCTGGGATCATAGGAGTGAACCACTGTGCTGGGTGCTGGGATCATAGGAGTGAACCACTGTGCTGGTTGCTGGGATCATGGGAGTGAACCACTGCGTCTGGGTGCTGGGATCATGGGAGTGAACCACTGCGTCTGGGTGCTGGGATCATGGGAGTGAACCACTGCGTCTGGGTGCTGG